>AWOL01S0096172.1:0-13444 GCA_000715115.1 Nicotiana otophora
ACTACAACTGACAAACCACCAAAATATACATACCAGGCCTACAAGCCCAACATAGTGCACTAAGTGACAAGATATGTCTACAAGCCTCTACTGATAGAAATATTGTGATCGGAACAGGACCCCGACCTACCCATAATATATATACATACATATAGAAGATGTACACAAAAATCTAGAACCGATAACTCCGAGGGACGTGGAGCTTACTGATCAGTCTGAACTCTGAAAACACCTACTGAGGAGGTCTACCCGTCTGTCTATCTGAACCTACACGCATGAAATGCAGCGTCCCCAGAAAAGGGACGTCAGTACAAAATAATGTACCGAGTATATAAGGCAATAACATAACTGAAAGTTGAAACTGAACTGATAATATAAAAACTTAAAGTAACTGGGAGTCAACGATGATCTGGAGATATACTTACCTGTTGATACTGACTCAACTCCTTTAATATAGTAAGTAAAATAATTGTTCGTCCTTATAAGGCTCGGTATATATAACTGCTCTGCCGTAGTAGACTCGCTCATAGGCGCTCGTCCATACTAGGCTATGTATCTCGGCCATGCTTGGCTCGCTCATAGAAGCTCGGCCACAGTAGTCTCGGTATATAACTTACCATCTGATCAGAGGTTGCCCAATAGGGACCTGCTCATCGATTATAACTCGATGGTAATGAAAATACTGTAATATTGTATATATAGGCTCTCTGCTCTCTTGACTGGAAGAAGACAATATTCAATTGAATATGAAGTCCCGATAAGGAGAATATTGTAATTTATGAGACTAGGATAATGTATATAAATTCGGGAATATGAACTTCTCTTTATGCCTCGTTATCAAACATATATAATTACGAGATCATGCCAACATGAAGGAAGGGCTTAGCCTTAACATACCTTATCACAATCTTTTCAATCACCAAGTTGAACTCACCTCTTCTCACCTTAATCTAAAACAATGATAATAATACTATCATTAAGTTACGAAAGGTAAAACTATCGCACAACGAACGACAAGCTTATTTTGTATTAAAACGGACAGCATCTCCCCTATAATCCTTACTTCTTCCAAATTCAAGATAACACCANCAACAATAACAACATATATACATTATTTTTCAACCTTATGTACACCACACAATACTACAAAACAGCCCAACACGCCCCAATCTCTTCATATACAAAATGACCATCGTAGTAGTGTCAACAACCCGAAAATGTTACGACGAACGACCAGCCCAACATCCTGCATTTATGTGGTGTTTCTCCACACCCTTCCTCCTCCAAAAATCCACAAAACAATAGTAAATCACACAGCCCAACAACAACACCAAACAGTCCACAAAACAATCCACAAAACAATCCGCTACAAGTGAATAACTCGAACTCACGGCTTTCGATCACCGTCACGTGAGTTCTTACAAATATAGAATAATTTATTATGCATCTACAGAAGAAAATAATGGATGAAAGAGAGAAGTCAACTTGCCTTTTTTGTTGGATAACTCAACTCATATCTTGGTTCTTCAAACTCTAGGCTTTACCTCCAATTAGAACTTGAACGGGAGAGAAAATCAATTGGGGTTTGTGGGAAATTTTTGGGAGGATTTTTGCAGAGATTAAGTCTGATTATTTTGCCCTATTATCATATTAATATATGAAGGGGATAGGCATTTAAAAAGTCATCTTTTAATGACCCGAACTGGCCCATTTTTGGACAACCCGAACTGGCCCAATTTTGGATTCTCGTTTAAGCAAGTAGGTGACAGACTGCACAGGCTCGCAAAAACGCCCATATCTCTCTACTCCGATATCGTATTGACAAACGGTTTAATGCGTCGGAACATAGACTCATAGATCTTTACTTTGATGGATGGAACACCCCATAACTCTAAGTATATTGGGAGAAAATCGCAGTTACATGTGACCAAAAGTTTCAGTAAAACTTATGAACGTAACTTGTGATGACTTTCATCGACTTTTGTTCCACCACTCGCTTGACTTCAAAACATAACACACGACTATAATACTAATAACATAACTCATAACATAACCTACTTATCATGTTAAACACCCTGGTCTCACCCCAAAAGTACATGCTATAACATTCTCAACTTGTCGACTTTCGACGAAACATTATTTTCTTCAATTCCTTTAGCTTCTGAACCTTCCAACCCTCTTTGTACTTGTTGTTCATGATCTTCAATATTTGTAACTTCTGAGGTAACATGATTAACTTGCTTTATATATTTTCAAAGATGAACTCATTTTTTTTGGGTCCTACATTAGTTTGCTCACGACATATTTTTACGTACGAAAATAGAGGGTGTAACACTCGGCCTGGACGATGACCCCTTCTCAGAAAAAAGGATACTCCCAAAAATCTTTTCTTTCTAAAACTTCTTCTTGTGACTTTTCAAGTCTAAATCTTTTCTTTTTGGAACATCATGTACATGCTCATGCTGGTATCCTTAAATGTAAAGCATGGCATAAGAATGAAATAAACATCTAAGAGTATTTCAAAAGCTTCTTGCTTCTTCATAAATTTTCAACATGAAAATAACATATAAGAATAACACAAAAATCTAAAAGTTTATGCACATATATCATAATAAATCATCTAAACTTTTGCTAGAACAATTCTAAGTTAATAGGTACTCACTCGCTCCAATTAAGTAAATATAAACTCTTTTAAACAATTCATCAAACACCTTGTATGCGTTCTTTTGTGAGTTAAACCACATTAGTAAAGGGTTATATCAACTCACCTCAAAACTCGTCGAGCCAATACGTAGGCCTCAATCCAATTTATATCTGTCAAACAATTGATTCTACAACAATCAGTATATTTTAATTAATTTTAGAGTTTCACACCTAAACATGAAATTTATTGTTTATATAGAGAAAGAAGGGAATTAACTATTCAATTCGTACCTATTACTATTGTAGGGTAATTGACAATAGGGAATTTTATATACCTGAGTTCAAGAATTAGTGATTTGTAAAGAACCCTAGATTTTCCGTTGCCTGCGTGAGTAAGCAGCCTCTGTTTCGTGGCTCTCTATTTCGTGAGCGAACAAAGTTCTATTTTTCGTCTAAGGCTTTTGCCTTCTACCCTTTTGCGTGAATGACAGAACCTTTCTGTTTTTCTTAAGGCTTGAAGCCTTTGTTTTCCAATAGCCCATTTTATGGGCTTTAGGCCCTTTTTTCTTTTCTTTTTAACTTAACTAATAATTAATGATACCCACTTTTAATAATTAATAATAATAAAATTATAATATTCCCCTAATTGTATATCCAATTATTTATAAATAGAAAAGTAATTCGAAAATTAATCACAAGGGTTTAAATCTATAATAGAAGTATAATTTAAGATTAAAAAATTTAAATTCTATATTTAGCGCGTCTTGAAACTTTTATAGATTTGAGGAGTGTTACAGTCTTCCCTCCTTAAAAATATTCGTCCTCGAATGTTGCTAGGGCCTTATTCTTAAGCTAACAATCATTCCTTAGGTCCTTGAACCTCTTAAGTTTTTTTAGCACTACTCATTCTTCCAAGGGACTCAAAATTTTGGCTAACTCCTTAAATTTTCAAAATTTTCGGTAGAGTTTCCCTTGTAAATTAGACTATCCAAAAAAATATCCCTGTCACAAATACCACAACTACACCATCAACAACTAAATATACCATAACAGGCCATTCATAGGCACCATACACAACTCATAATTTAATTACTCACACTCCGGTAAGGAGGTACCACAATAACCAACAAAAATCTAAAGCACAACACTTTAGCAAAAGTAAATCACTTTAATGAGTTAAATGTATTGTGGCATGGCACTAAATTATTAAATATCTAAATATACTCTGACAAAACTAAATTACTTCAACAACTAAGTATAATTTAGCAAGGACATAAATACATGCTAACTTGTATTTAATAAATAAAATATAAATGCCAAACCAAACCTAGGTTCACATACCTTTTTTCTCAAATAAATATGGATATTTCTCTCTCATATCTTCCTCGACCTCCCACGTAACCTCTTTTTAATCGTGATTACTCTACAAAACTTTTATCGATGCTAAATCTTTTATTCTCAACTTTCTTACTTGCCTATCGAGAATTTTTATAGGTACCTCTTCATAAGTCAAGCCTTCTTTAATTTCTATGGTATCGGCAGGTATTATATGCGACTCATCATGAATGTACTTTCTAATCATAGACACATGAAAGACATGATGAACAGAGGACAACTCAACGAGCAACGCTAGCTCATAAGCCACGTTTCCCTTCTTTTCTATAATCTCATAAGGTCCAATAAATCTAGGACTAAGTTTCCCCTTCTTACCAAATCTCATAACTCCTTTCATTGGTGAAACTTTCAAAAATACCTTGTCACCAACCATGAACTCTAAGTCACGATGCCTCTTGTCAGAATAGGACTTTTGACGACTCTGAGCTGCTTTCAATCTTTCTCTGATTAGCTGGACTTTATCTAAGGCCTCACAAACAAACTCTGGACCAATCAACGGCACCTCTGCTGGTTCAAACGAACCCACTGGAGAGCTACATCTTCGCACATATAACGCTTCATAAGGAGCCATACCAATGCTGACATGATAGCTGTTATTGTAAGCAAATTCTATAAGTGGCAAGTGATCATCCCAATTACCTCCAAAATCTATAACACATGCTCGTAGCATATCTTCAAGTGTCTGAGTGGTCCTTTCTGCCTGACCATTGGTCTGTGGATGGAAAGCGGTGCTCAAATCAACCTTGGTACCTAATCTTTTCTGAAATGCCTGCCAAAAATGCACCGTGAACTGAGGGCTTCTATCATATATGATTGAAACTGGAGTACCATACAATCAAACTATATCTTTGATGTACAACTGTGCATATTGCTCTGCGGAATCTGTCGTCTTTACTGGTAGGAAATGCCCGGACTTTGTCAGTCGGTCTACAATAACCCAAATTGAATCATGCTTACGGTATGTGCGAGGTAGACCTACTACAAAATCCATATTAATCATCTCCCATATCCACTGTGGTATTTCTATATCTTGAGCTAGGCCACCAGACCTCTGATGCTCAGCTTTGACTTGCTGGCAATTCAAATATTTAGCCACATGATCTGCTACTTGCTTCTTCATGCCTTTCCACCAATACAACTCTTTCAAGTCCAGATACATTTTTGTAGCACCTGGGTGGACAGAGTACCTCGAGCTGTGATCTTATTCCATTATGGCCTTTCTCAGACCATCTACCTCAAGCACACATAACCGATCATTCAACTTCAAAACTTCGTCACTTCCTAGAGTGAAAGCAGTGATTTTTTTGTTTCTAACTCCTTCTTTTAACTTCACTAAGTACGGATCTTCGTCTTGCTTAGCCTTAACATGCGCAACTAAGGAGGATTGCGCTAATGCATAAGCAGTTATACCTCCTTCTTCGGTCTCATCCAGGCTAATTCCATCATTTGCCAGTTTTTGAATTTCTTGACCCAAAGTTCGCCTTTGTACTGCAAGATGGTCCAAGACACCCATTGACTTCCTACTAAGTGCATTTGCTACCACATTAGCTTTTCCCGGGTGATAAAGGATATTGATGTCATAATCCTTCAATTGCTCGAGCCACCTTCTCTGTCTCAAATTTAATTCTTTTAGCTTGAAAATGTACTAGAGGCTTTTGTGATCTGTAAATACTTCAGAATGCTCGCCATAAAGGTAGTGCCGTTATATATTTAATGCAAACACCAATGCTTCAAGCTCCAAGTCGTGTGTGGGATAGTTCTTCTCATGATTCTTTAACTGCCTGGAAGCATAAGCAATAACTTTTCCATTTTGCATAAGAACACAACCAAGACCTACTCTAGAGGCATCACAATACACTATGAATCCCCCCGAACTTGTCAGCAAGGTTAACACAAGTGCAGTGGTCAACCTCTTCTTTAACTTATGAAAACTCTGCTCACAAGCGTTTGACCACTGGAACTTAACTGCTTTCTGAGTCAACTTAGTTAATGGAGCTGCAAGTGAGAAAAAACCCTCTACAAACCTTCTATAGTAGCCAGCTAATCTCAAGAAACTCCTGATTTCGGTTGGCGTTGTCGCCTAGGGCAGTTCTTGACTGCTTATGTCTTCTGAGGATCTACTTTTATGTCTTCACTAGATACCATGTCGCCTAAGAATGCCACTGACTGCAACCAGAACTCACATTTTGAAAACTTGGCATAAAGCTCATTCTCCTTCAAGGTCTGCAAGGCTATCCCGAGGTGTTCGACATGCTCATCCTTGCTCTTAGAGTATACCAAAATATCGTCTATAAACACGATAATAAAGGTATCAAGGAATGGCTTGAAAACTCTGTTCATGAGGTCCATGAATGCAGCTGGAGCATTTGTCAACCCGAAGGACATTACTAGAAATTCATAGTGCCTGTAACGAGTTCTAAAGGTTGTTTTTGATATATCCTCTTATCTGATTCTAAACTGATGATACCCCGACCTCAAGTCTATCTTTGAAAAGTACTTTGCACCTTGAAGTTGATCAAATAAATCATCAATTCTTGGCAGTGGGTACTTGTTCTTAATGGTAACTTTATTCAACTGCCGTTAGTCGACGAACATTCTGAGAGACCCATCTTTCTTCTTGACAAACAGGACCGGGGCACCCCACGGTGAAACACTCGGCCTGATAAAGCCCTTGTCAAGAAGTTCTTTCAATTGTTCTCTCAACTCATTAAGTGTTGCTGGAGCCATCCTATAAGGAGGTATAGATATGGGCTGAGTGCCTAACATGAAATTAATGCCAAAGTCTATGATTCTTTCAGGAGGAAGTCCGGGAAGGTCATCTGGGAAAACTTCTGGGAATTCTCTAACAACTGGCATAGACTGAAGAGCCGGTGGTTCTGATTCTGGATTAATGATGTGAGCCAAATAGGCGAGACACCCCTTACCGATCATTCGTTGTGCCTTAAGGTAAGAAATAAACTTACCTACCAGCGATGTTGAACTACCCTTCCACTCTAAGACTTCTTCATTTGGAAATTGGAATATGATATCTTAGCACGACAATCTAACATGGCATAGCAGGAAGACAACCAATCCATACCCATGATCACATCACAATCCACCATTTCTAACTCTATGAGATCGTCCTCGGTGCTGCGACCTTGGACTAAAACTATACAACCTCTATAGACTCTTGTGACTTTCACTGACTCGCCAACTGGAGTAGATACTAGGAATGGCTCACTAAGTTGTTCTGGTTCTAGCCCGGGGTTAATTGCAAGTATGGAGTCACATATGAAAACGTTGAACCCGGATCAATTATGGCATAAACATTATGTGAGCAGACTAAAAGTATACATGTAATAACTTCTGCAGATGCCTCTGCACTCTGACGATCAAGTGTAGCAAAGAAACGGGGTTATCCCCTTCCTTGAGTAACTCGATCTGCACCTTTGCCTGCCCCATGCCTGGTCTGATTATGAGAACCACGAGCCCGAGGTGGTGCAACTGCAGTAGCTGAGGAACTAGAAGGACGAGTTGATCCACCACTGAAATTATGTCACAAATTTGGGCAGTTGGCCTTTATATGACTAATGTCTCCACAATGATAGCAACCATGAAATCCGAACTTGCACTGAACTTAATGTTGCCGCTTACATGTTCCACAAATACTTTGTTTGTGTGAATGTTGCTCAGCATGACTCTGGCTATGTGAGGATGATGTCCTAAAATTCTGATTCTGGCGAGACTGGTTTCCATAACTCTGAGTATGTCTGAAGGAACACCCACCACCTGACTGATGACTGGACTGAGATGGTACTAATAACTCCTTATTAGAGGAATACCTTCCACCTCCGCTGGATGTACCATTAAACCTGTCGTTGACCGGGATTTCTTGTTATGCTCTTTTTCTTCTCTCCTTTGTTGTCTGTCTTTTTCTAAGTGCTTGGCGAATCCCATAACAGAGGAGAAGGTTGTCATCCCTACCGCTGCAGCTGGTGTCATATCCTTAATGTGGTAAGCCAAACCGCCAACAAACCTGCGAATCTTTGCTTTTTCTGTCTTTACCATGTGAGGAGCATGCTTAGCTAACCTTATGAATTCCCTATAGTACTCTTGCACACTTTTATTTCCTTGCTTGAGCTGTTCGAACTCTATAGCCTTAGCTTCTCTATCCTCTTCCGGGATAAAGTTAGCCATGAAGGCCTCTTCAAATTCTTCCCAAGTAGGCGGACCATCATATTTATCTCTTTCTTTTTTCCACATCGCAAACCAAGCGCCGGCCACATCTCTAAGCTGGTAAGCACCCAGATCCACAGCTTCATCTTCAAATGCTTTCATCGCTCGGAGGGCTTTCTTGAAACCCTCCAGCCACAACATTGGATCTTCATCAGCTATAGAACCATGGAACAATGGAGGACTCAACTTCAAAAATTCATTCACTCTTGAGGACTCAAAATTGTGTTGTCTATTTGATTGAGGTGGAATCTCATCTCTTCTCTCGTTCTGGTTAGCCATGAAGGCTTTAAATATCTCCATAGCACTGTTGACAGCATTAAACATCTGACCCACCTCTGGAGATATAGTTGTCTGAGCCGGAGCGGCTGTTGGGGGCGGCACTGGATCCTGAGGTACTGGATCATCATGCTCCACCCCTTCTTCATGTTCAACCCGGGGTACTTGAACCNTCCATTTTGCATAAGAACACAACCAAGACCTACTCTAGAGGCATCACAATACACTATGAATCCCCCCGAACTTGTCAGCAAGGTTAACACAAGTGCAGTGGTCAACCTCTTCTTTAACTTATGAAAACTCTGCTCACAAGCGTTTGACCACTGGAACTTAACTGCTTTCTGAGTCAACTTAGTTAATGGAGCTGCAAGTGAGAAAAAACCCTCTACAAACCTTCTATAGTAGCCAGCTAATCTCAAGAAACTCCTGATTTCGGTTGGCGTTGTCGCCTAGGGCAGTTCTTGACTGCTTATGTCTTCTGAGGATCTACTTTTATGTCTTCACTAGATACCATGTCGCCTAAGAATGCCACTGACTGCAACCAGAACTCACATTTTGAAAACTTGGCATAAAGCTCATTCTCCTTCAAGGTCTGCAAGGCTATCCCGAGGTGTTCGACATGCTCATCCTTGCTCTTAGAGTATACCAAAATATCGTCTATAAACACGATAATAAAGGTATCAAGGAATGGCTTGAAAACTCTGTTCATGAGGTCCATGAATGCAGCTGGAGCATTTGTCAACCCGAAGGACATTACTAGAAATTCATAGTGCCTGTAACGAGTTCTAAAGGTTGTTTTTGATATATCCTCTTATCTGATTCTAAACTGATGATACCCCGACCTCAAGTCTATCTTTGAAAAGTACTTTGCACCTTGAAGTTGATCAAATAAATCATCAATTCTTGGCAGTGGGTACTTGTTCTTAATGGTAACTTTATTCAACTGCCGTTAGTCGACGAACATTCTGAGAGACCCATCTTTCTTCTTGACAAACAGGACCGGGGCACCCCACGGTGAAACACTCGGCCTGATAAAGCCCTTGTCAAGAAGTTCTTTCAATTGTTCTCTCAACTCATTAAGTGTTGCTGGAGCCATCCTATAAGGAGGTATAGATATGGGCTGAGTGCCTAACATGAAATTAATGCCAAAGTCTATGATTCTTTCAGGAGGAAGTCCGGGAAGGTCATCTGGGAAAACTTCTGGGAATTCTCTAACAACTGGCATAGACTGAAGAGCCGGTGGTTCTGATTCTGGATTAATGATGTGAGCCAAATAGGCGAGACACCCCTTACCGATCATTCGTTGTGCCTTAAGGTAAGAAATAAACTTACCTACCAGCGATGTTGAACTACCCTTCCACTCTAAGACTTCTTCATTTGGAAATTGGAATATGATATCTTAGCACGACAATCTAACATGGCATAGCAGGAAGACAACCAATCCATACCCATGATCACATCACAATCCACCATTTCTAACTCTATGAGATCGTCCTCGGTGCTGCGACCTTGGACTAAAACTATACAACCTCTATAGACTCTTGTGACTTTCACTGACTCGCCAACTGGAGTAGATACTAGGAATGGCTCACTAAGTTGTTCTGGTTCTAGCCCGGGGTTAATTGCAAGTATGGAGTCACATATGAAAACGTTGAACCCGGATCAATTATGGCATAAACATTATGTGAGCAGACTAAAAGTATACATGTAATAACTTCTGCAGATGCCTCTGCACTCTGACGATCAAGTGTAGCAAAGAAACGGGGTTATCCCCTTCCTTGAGTAACTCGATCTGCACCTTTGCCTGCCCCATGCCTGGTCTGATTATGAGAACCACGAGCCCGAGGTGGTGCAACTGCAGTAGCTGAGGAACTAGAAGGACGAGTTGATCCACCACTGAAATTATGTCGCAAATTTGGGCAGTTGGCCTTTATATGACTAATGTCTCCACAATGATAGCAACCATGAAATCCGAACTTGCACTGAACTTAATGTTTCCACTTATATGTTCCACAAATACTTTGTTTGTGTGAATGTTGCTCAGCATGACTCTGGCTATGTGAGGATGATGTCCTAAAATTCTGATTCTGGCGAGACTAGTTTCCATAACTCTGAGTATGTCTGAAGGAACACCCACCACCTGACTGATGACTGGACTGAGATGGTACTAATAACTCCTTATTAGAGGAATACATTCCACCTCCGCTGGATGTACCATTAAACCTGTCGTTGACCGGGATTTCTTGTTATGCTCTTTTTCTTCTCTCCTTTGTTGTCTGTCTTTTTCTAAGTGCTTGGCGAATCCCATAACAGAGGAGAAGGTTGTCATCCCTACCGCTGCAGCTGGTGTCATATCCTTAATGTGGTAAGCCAAACCGCCAACAAACCTGCGAATCTTTGCTTTTTCTGTCTTTACCATGTGAGGAGCATGCTTAGCTAACCTTATGAATTCCCTATAGTACTCTTGCACACTTTTATTTCCTTGCTTGAGCTGTTCGAACTCTATAGCCTTAGCTTCTCTATCCTCTTCCGGGATAAAGTTAGCCATGAAGGCCTCTTCAAATTCTTCCCAAGTAGGCGGACCATCATATTTATCTCTTTCTTTTTTCCACATCGCAAACCAAGCGCCGGCCACATCTCTAAGCTGGTAAGCACCCAGATCCACAGCTTCATCTTCAAATGCTTTCATCGCTCGGAGGGCTTTCTTGAAACCCTCCAGCCACAACATTGGATCTTCATCAGCTATAGAACCATGGAACAATGGAGGACTCAACTTCAAAAATTCATTCACTCTTGAGGACTCAAAATTGTGTTGTCTATTTGATTGAGGTGGAATCTCATCTCTTCTCTCGTTCTGGTTAGCCATGAAGGCTTTAAATATCTCCATAGCACTGTTGACAGCATTAAACATCTGACCCACCTCTGGAGATATAGTTGTCTGAGCCGGAGCGGCTGTTGGGGGCGGCACTGGATCCTGAGGTACTGGATCATCATGCTCCACCCCTTCTTCATGTTCAACCCGGGGTACTTGAACCCCATTTGTGTATTTACTCTTCATTTTCTGAGTTGAATCCTTCTTAGTTCTACCTTGAGCCACAATAGTAGCAATAGTTTCTTGAGCAGAATCCTGAGTGTCGGTGTCAGAGTTGCGAGTACGAGCCATTTCTGCGAGTTTTGGAGAAATGAATACATTAGATAATTTCTTAGAGGTAGGATCTATTGCACGATCTAAAGTATGAAAAAATGAGACTTTTCCTAAATGCTTGTAGCCTCCTGTTTATAAGTATGCCGTGCTTCATACCCATAAATAAGACTCTACTAACACGGCTTCATAGACCCCTAAGACTCCATAAACCTAAGGCTCTGATACCAAGTTTGTCACGACCCATTTTCTGAACAAGCCGTGACCGGCACCCGATCACTACACGTGACCGAGCGAACCATCTGCGCCTATCAAATCTATTATAACTTCAAACTTTATATTCAACCACGCAATACTTTAACCAAATATTTTGATTAATTTAAATATCTAAAATAGACCAACTCCAAAACTTTATTCGTAGTAATCACTGAAATACTGCTAAGTTATTATCAAAAACATCTGAATCTTAAACAACGACTATGTCTATGAAGCCTCTACTGATAAACTGACGTACTGCTCAAGACATGAGATTTCCTGGCCAGTTCTCTAAGTAAACAAAGAAATAGCTAAATAATGACGACTCAAAGGAGTACTCCACGAACAAAACGGAGCTCACCAATAGCCCTGGAAGTGAGGGAAGTCCTTACACGTAGCCTGCTCGCCTGCAAAATCGGTTCCTACGTTGTACCGCAGACCAACGTAGGTTCCCAAAAGAGAACGTCAGTACCATCCATTGTACTCAGTGAGTATCAACGACAGTGGACGAAACTTTAATAACATATACATTACGAGCAAAGATTCTAAATGCATGTAAAACATAAAGCTTATAAGAACAATTCTAAAATAATTGCATAATAGCAGTTTATGAATATTCTAAAAGAAATTCTTTTCTTTTTCTTTCTTTAAAAAAAATACTTCACTTTATACTTTGGGAGTACCAACTATCCTGACCTATTTCTGTCTTAGTCACCGTGTGATCGGCATGGGTTCGATCCCAACCTGATCGAATAGGCCCAATCCACGAGGTGCCACTCGCTTCATGGTTCTTAGCGCTCATGTATCATACCTTAGCATGGCTAAGTAAATTCTCAACAACGAGACCCTCGGCTCGTGTGCTCCTTACTTTGGCACAAGTAGTTTCAAGAAGTCAACGCCTTGGTCAGGACCCTCGGCATGGACGATGAACCCTTCTCAGAATAAAGGATACTCCCAAAAATATTTTCTTTCTAAAACTTCTTCTTGTGATTTTTCAAGTCTAAATCTTTTCTTTTTGGAACATCATGTACATGCTCATGCTGGTATCCGTAAATATAAAGCATGGCATAAGAATGAAATAAACATCTAAAAGTATTTCTAAAGATTCTTACTTCTTCATAAATTTTCAACATGAAAATAACATATAAGAATAACATAAAAATCTGAAAATTTATGCACATATATCATAATAAATCATCTAAACTTTTGCTAGAACAATTCTAAGTTAATAGGTACTCACTCGCCCCAATTAAGTAAATATAAACTCTTTTAAACAATTCATAAAATACCTTGTATGTGTGCTTTTGTGAGTTAAACCACTTTAGTAAAGGGTTATATCAACTCACCTCAAAACTCGTCGAGCCAATACGTAGGCCCCAGTCCAATTTATATCCGTCAAATAATTGATTCTACAATAATCAGTGTATTTTAATTAATTTTAGAATTTCACATCTAAACATGAAATTTATTGTTGATATAGAGAAAGAAGGGAATTAACTATTCAATTCTTACCTA
>AWOL01S0096185.1:0-14632 GCA_000715115.1 Nicotiana otophora
TATTGTTCTCTTTGTCAAACCCATTTTGCTATTCTCTCAAAACTCATAAATTCATAGTTATAAATGATTTGGGATAAGAGGCTTTACCTTTTTGACGTTCAATCCTCTTGAATTCGAGTTCTAGGGTTTTCTTTCTCAACAATGGTTTTTCAATCAAATATCTTGGGTGATGGAAGGACCTTGGAGAAGTTAGGTTATTGAGAGCTTCCCTTTCTAGAGTAGGTTTTTGTGTTTCGGGTGTGGGGGAACGAGGTATGACTTTTAAATAAGTGAACATATCCCAAAATTGAGGAAGAAAATAAAAATAGCTCGGGTAAACCTTGCATGCGCGAGGCATTGTCAGGGGCGCCGAAATAATTGTGGAAAGAGCCATTCAAAGGCGCTAAAGTTATAGTGCCTTCCACTGTCTGGGGCGCTGAGGAAGATGCTCTGGACAGTGCCTTGCACTGTTTGTGGCATTGAGTTTTTATTTCCTTGCACTGTCTACGGCCGTGAGTTTTCATGGCCTTGCACAGACTAAGGCTATAAGACGTACCTTCTATATATGAAGTCGATTCTATTTAATTTTATACACCTCACTCTCGGTCTTGATCTTAAAATAATTGTTTCCACCCATACTCATCCAGATAGGACTTCACATGTCTACAAGGTCATATTAATACTCATTTAACACATCCACAACTAATCCGGATTTATGGGGTGTTACACGCTTGGAGCAGTCATGTGATTTTTCGAGTTAACAAAGAACCAACCGACTAGAATCAAGATCTTTAAACAAAAACGTAGTTTGTGGGCAATTTCAAGAAATAGTGTATCTCAAGTTTTGGGACTCGGAATATCATGGTTCAAAAACAAGGGAATAGATGACGATTTGAACTATAAGAAAGACTATTTAGTCATTCAAAACAAGTAAATATTGATGTTGTATCTGTTCAATGAAAGTTATGATTCTATGATATTAAAAGAATGAATTTAGATCAAGAAACGTGTTCTTGAATGATCAAGAACTAAAAGGTTCCTAAAGTGACCACATGGAATCAAATAGCGTGATAAAAAGAGTTAGCCTCAGATACCTTGATGCCGGCCCTTTTAAGCATATCACAATGTCCGTTGCCTCCTTCAACGATAATCTACGTCAATATATATCAAGATGAACCAATATTAGCACTAGTTCTAATGTTTTAGTCACATAGAAATTCAATCAAACACCCTTTGGGCATAAAGCCTCATAGCCCTTAGTAATTGGTCTTTACTTCACCAAGTTCTTATTCTACTACTTCTAAGTGATCATACAATCCCAAATTGATGGAACTAACACCATTTATCATCTCCCAAATATTTACAACAATCATAAGTTTACAATCCAAAAGACTATAATGGATCATATGGTTCTCTTTATCAAACCCATTTACTATTCTCTCAAAACTCCTAAATTGATAGATATAAATGATTTGGGAGAAGAAACATTACATTTTTGACGTTCAATTCTCTTGAATTCGAGTTCTAGGGTTTTCTTTCTCAACAATGGTGTTTCAATCGAATATCTTGGATGATGGAGGGACCTTGGGGAAGTTAGGTTATTGAGAACTTCCCTTTCTAGAGTAGGTTTTCTTGTTTGGGGTTATGGGGGGAACGAGGTATGACTTTTAAATAAGTGAATATGTCCCAAAATTGAGGAGGATAATAAAAATATATCGGGTAAACCTTGCATGCACGAGGCATTGTCAGGGGTGCCGAAATAACTGTGCAAGGAGCCATCAAAGGCGCTAAAGTTACAGTGCCTTGCACTGTCTGGGGCACTGAGGATGATGCGTTGGGCAATGCCTTGCACTGTCTGTGGCACTGAGTTTTTATTGCCTTGCACTGTCAACGGCCGTGAGTTTTCATGGCCTTGCACATACTAAGGCTATAAGACGTACCTCCTATAAAGGTAGTCGATTCTATTTAATTTTATAAACCTGACTCTCGGTATTGATCTTACAATAATTGTTTCCACCCATACTCATCCAGATAGGACTTCACATTTCTAGAAGGTTACATTAATACTCATTTAACACATCCACAACTAATCCGGATTTATGGGGTGTTACACGCTTAGAGCAGTCATGTGATTCTTCGAGTTAACAAAGAACCAACCGACTAGAATCAAGACCTTGAAACAAAAATGTGGTTTGTGGGCAATTTCAAGAAATAGTGTAACTCAAGTTTTCGGACTCGGAATATCATGGTTCAAAAATGAGGGAATCGATGACGATTTGAACTATAAGAAAGACTATTTAGTCGTTCAAAAAAAGTAAATATTGATGTTGCATCTGTTCAATGAAATTTATGATTCTATGATATTAAAAGAACGAATTTAGATCAAGAAACGTATTCTTGAATGATCAAGAACTAAAAAGTTCCTAAAGTCACCACATGGAATCAAATAACGTGATAAAGAGAGTTAGCCTCACATACCTTGATGCTGGTCCTTTTAAGCGTATCACAATGTCTGTTGCCTCCTTCAACGATGATCTACATCAATATATATCAAGATGAACCAATATTAGCACTAATTCTAATGTTTTAGTCACTTAAGAATTCTATCATACACCCTTTGGGCGTAAAGCCTCATAGCCCTTAGTAATTGGTCTTTGCTTCACCAAGTTCTCATTCTACTACTTCTAAGTGATCCTACAATCCTAAATTGATGTAACTAACACCATTTGTCACCACCCAAATATTTACAGCAATCATAAGTCTACAATCCAAAAGCCTACAATGGATCATATGGTTCTCTTTATCAAACCCATTTACTATTCTCTGTTTTAACTAGTCTGTGTTACCAAAGATTGGGTAAGGACTCAAATTACCTCAAAGAAAAGGTGTTAGGCACTCATCGAGGTCGACAACGGTGGGTCCCAACCAAAGTTTACACTGTGTAGGATTATCGGATAACAATTTTCCAAAGTTATCATATAAGTGTGGGAAGGCAAGGAGTTTAAAGGTTCTATTGTGAACAAGTATAAAGAAAATCAGGTCAACAATTAAACAATATAGATAGTCAATACAAGTCTTTAGAGGTTACAAGGTACGACGTAATTATTCTATATTCAATGACTAAGTGTGAACAATAAACATGTAAAGGAGAGGGGTGCTAAGTTTTTTAGAATAAAGGATCACCCAGTGTAATACTTCGCAACTCCTTTAGAGTAAGGGTTGCTCATATTATTCAGAGGGCATAGACTATCATCTCCTGCTACCTGATTACTATGTTAAACTAGTCTCCTATGTGTGCGCTACCCGTCCTATGCCTATGGTCCAGGAGGTTTTGGACCTGTTATTTGGGAGGTTCTAGACACTACTTAGGATGCTCAAAATGATAAAACTAGGCGCGCATTCGAAACATATAGGACTTCACACAAAGTCAATAAATGGCTCAAGTTGGCCTTCAAAATCATTCAGAGGATCGGTGAAAGTATTTATGGGGCTCTCTAACAGGGGATATGCCTAGTTACAAGGGAAACGCTGGCGAATATTTTGGAGATTTTGGGAGTTAGTCAAATTTGGGGCTGCTCGAATGTGGTATGAAACAAACTGAGTTGCATAAGAAGCTAATGATGGATCTTTACCCTCATTCGAGGACGAAAGATCCTAAGCAGGGGAGAATGTAACACCCCGGAAAAATTCAAAGTACTTAAGTGTAAGGCTTGGTAAATTTTGCAAAGAAAATAATGTTTCATGGTGCCGGAAAAGTGCATTTCTACTATCCATTATGCGACCGCAGAACCACCCTGCGGACCACATAATGGCCACAGAGTGAGGCAGTTAATCTCCCAGTTGACTTGGTGAGCCCCACTTCGTTCCGGGGTCATGAACCTTTTGTACTTTGTGTATTCTATTTTAGGTATAGTCGGGGCCTTGTTGTCGGCATTATCATTGTACTCCTCTTTATCTATAGAGGCTCCTTAGACATAGTGTGGTTCATGTATTAGTGCTGGGAAAGAAAAACTATGCTATGTTGTGGTTGTATTACTTGTCCATTCGAGACTTTAAAAATGGTGAAAACTTATGGCAAGAAATTGGTAATTGCAGATATGACCACTTTAATACTTACTTAAGGAAAACATATATTCTCTTTATTGATAGTGACGTCTGAAGTATGGGGTGTAACAACATTAAATCACTTCATATACTTTCAAAGAGGATCTCATTTCCCAGCTTACATCAATTGACTTACGACATGCTTTCACGTACAAAAACATGGGGTGTAACAAAACTAGCCCAAAATAATGATATGATGTGTCAATAAATGGTAATAAATACTGAGATATAATATGCATATGAATGCGTATNTATCGGGTAAACCTTGCATGCACGAGGCATTGTCAGGGGTGCCGAAATAACTGTGCAAGGAGCCATCAAAGGCGCTAAAGTTACAGTGCCTTGCACTGTCTGGGGCACTGAGGATGATGCGTTGGGCAATGCCTTGCACTGTCTGTGGCACTGAGTTTTTATTGCCTTGCACTGTCAACGGCCGTGAGTTTTCATGGCCTTGCACATACTAAGGCTATAAGACGTACCTCCTATAAAGGTAGTCGATTCTATTTAATTTTATAAACCTGACTCTCGGTATTGATCTTACAATAATTGTTTCCACCCATACTCATCCAGATAGGACTTCACATTTCTAGAAGGTTACATTAATACTCATTTAACACATCCACAACTAATCCGGATTTATGGGGTGTTACACGCTTAGAGCAGTCATGTGANGAGTCACAATTCACAAGGTGCACACCCACACGCCCGTTACCTAGCATATGCGTCACCTCAACACCAATCACATAACACATAATTCGNTTGGGCAATTTCAAGAAATAGTGTAACTCAAGTTTTCGGACTCAGAATATCATGGTTCAAAAATGAGGGAATCGATGACGATTTGAACTATAAGAAAGACTATTTAGTNGAGGTTTCATACCCTCAGCACCAAGTTTAGAAGTGTTACTTGTCTCGAACAAGCCAAGCGATGCTCCAAAAAGGCCTTCTCGTGGGTACCGACCTCCAAACGGCTCAAAACTAGCCAAAAGCACCTCAAATACACCAAAGGAAACAAACCCATCGATAAATGTTGAATCTTTAATCAAAAGACCCAAAACGGCCAAAAGTTCAAACTCGGGCCCACACCTCGGAACCCGACAAACCATTCAATTACGTGTCCAACCATACTAGTTTCACTCAAATCCAACTCCAAATCGATTTTCAAAACTTAATTCGCATTATGAAACTTTAGGCTAAAACCCCCATTTTTCTCTTTTGGAACCCTCAATCAAATGCAAAAAACGAAGATAGATTCATAATATAAAATACAAAATGAGTAGAGAAAACTTACCCCAGTCCACATGGTGAAAGTTGCTTCAAGAGTCGCCTCAATTCGAGCTACATAGCTCCAAAATTGAAAAAATGACTGCAATCCCCGAAATAAAGTACTTTATATGCAATGCCCATTGATACCATACGCGTCGCGAAGCAAAAACTCACATTGCGACACTTTAAACTACATGTTCGCGGAAAAACCCTCGCGAACGCGATGAAGCACACTGCCAGACTTACGCGATCGCAAACCACTCACTACGAACGCGGTGAAGGACCCATATAGACTGACCAACCCTCGCTCAACACTACGCGAATGCATAGCTATGGACGCGCAGACTAAACTCTTTAACCTAGTGCGAACGCGACCTCAGAAGCACGAACATGAAGAACACATAGCTTCACTGAACAAAACACCTTCTACGATCGCGGCCAAATCTTCGCGATCGTGAAGAACGCCAGGAGCAACAGGTAACAGCAGAAAACCAACAGCCAAATAAGAATTAGAAATGGTCCGAACTTCATCCGAAGCTCACCCGAGCTACTCGGGACCCCAGCCAAATATACCAACAAGTCCCATAACATAACACAGACCTACTCGAGGCCTCAAATCACACATAACAACATCAAGATGACGAATCGCACCTCAAATTTAACTTAATGAACTGTGAGCTTTTCGACTTCCATAATTCATGTCGAAACATAGCAAATCAACCCAGAAGGAACCCAAGTTTTGTACACCATCTTAAAATGTAATAACGAAACTATTGCAATTCTCGGAACCACAATACGAATCTGATATCAATAAAGTCAACTCTGGGTCAAACTTGTGAACTTTCCAAACCTTCAAATCTTTACTTTTTGCCAATTTTTGCCAAAACCTTCTAAATTCAAATGCAAATCCGAGCATACGCCCAAGTCCAAAATCACCATCTGAACCTACCGGAACCATCCAACGTAAAGCTTCGTAGTTGAGAATCATCATTCCGAATCAATATCGAAGAACCTAAAAACCTAAACCGACGATTCACACATCTCATAATGCATCATACGGAGCTACTCGTTCCCCCTAACTACCGAGATAAGTGCAAATCCTCAAAATGACCGGTCGGGTCATTACATAGACAAGTTAAGTGAAGTGCATATGATCCCTATAGGCATGATTCCTATGAGTGTGCAGAAATAAAGCACGCTAACAAAAAAAGCAAATAAAGCACATAGACCCTATAGACATGTTCTCTACCCTTTTATGCAAGAATAAAATATACTTGTTACCATTTTCCACTAATTTGCCCATCATTCAGTTTTACAAGCTTATACATATTATTTAAAATAATTATAGTCCCAAATTAAAATATAGAATAACTAGTAATACATCTTGTCTTTCAAATAGGCTTAGAACTTCATGCGGACATCCGGCCCAAACCCCAGGTGCAGAAAATATACTTCGAACCCAAATACATGTCGTGATGGAGCCTATCTCGATACTAGGCAAGCCGATAATTTCAATAAACCATAATTTTTCTTAAGTTTAAAAATATAATATTTAAATACAATACAAAATCCCACAAAAACTAATACGAACACTCCCCAAAATCTGGTGTCACTGAGTACATGGGCATCTAATATGAATTCAAGTCTGGAAAATACAGCCAATAATAGTCTAAGACCAAATACAGTAAACAAGGAGATAGGGAAAGAAAGACAAGGTTGCTAAACATGGCAGCTACCTGTCCAGAAGCACCTGGATCTGGACACGAAGTGCCGGGTGTAGTATGAGTACAACCAACTCAGCAAGTAACAATAATAAATAAGGAATTGAAGATAGTGATGAGCTGCACAGTTATAGTTCATTTCAAGTAATTCTAATAGAGAATAAACATGCTTTCAACTCCAGCAGTTTAAGTCAAATTAATTTATACAGTTCAAGTTCATGTAATCCGGATATAAAATCTTTTAGAGAATATCACAACAATGACAAATAGCAACTAAGTGCAACAACAAATGAAAAGCAAGTAGAGCCTCTCAGGGCAACAGTCACACCACTCTTCAGATCAACTCAACAACTCGGCTCTCAGCACTCAGCACTCACACTCAATAGGTACCCGCGCTCACTGGGGGTGTACAGACTCCGGAGGGGGCTCCTACAACCCAACTGCCATAATCTGCATGGAGAACTCACGTACTGCACGGACAACTCACGTGCTATAATATCCTGCACGGACAACTCACGTGCCATAATATCCTTACCTAACCGACAGGCCCTCGGCCTTACTCAGTCCTCAACCTCTCTAGTCTCTCGGGCTCTCAGAAATCACAAAGATCAGCCTAAACAAAGATAACATAGTATATCAAAAAATATAAACAAAGACTGAGGTATAATACGCAAGAAAACTCATGACTGAGTACAAGACAACAATTAGCAAATAATTCAACAAGTACTCGACCTCTGCGGGTCCCAACAGTACTATAACATAGCCTAAGCATGATTTCTAACATGATTTACACTCAAATTTCTTCAACACATAGAGAGCATATAGCTAACAATAAATTATTTAACTATACAGTTTCCACGGGACGGACCAAGTCACAATCCCCTCGGTGCACGCCCACACGCCCGTCACCTAGCATGTTCGTGACTTCCAAAATAATCATATGACACAAAATTTCTGGGTTTCATACCCTCTGTACGAGATTTATAACTGTTACTTACCTCAAGCTGTGAAATTCTTGTTCTGCAATGTCCTTTCCTCGTGAATTGGCCTCCAAATGCCTGAAATCTAGCCATAAATAATTTGTTTCAGTCAATAAAATTAATTGAAATTAATTCCATAAGAAAATGCTAATTTTCCATAAAAATCCGAATTTTAGCTCAAACATCGCTCTTAGGGCCCACGTCTCGGAACCCGACAAATGTTGCAAAATCCGAAAGCCTATTGAACTTTGAAATTTCTAATTTCTACAAAAGACTCTGAAACCTGTCAAATCACGTCCGATAGACCACAAATTTTGCACACAAGTCATAAATGACATAATGGAGGTATTCAAATTTTTAGAATCGGATTCCGACCCCGATATCAAAAAGTCACCCCCCCGGTCAAACTTTCCAAAAATTTAACTTTCGGCATTTCTAGTCTAATTCCACTACGGATCTCCAAATAATTTTTCATACATGCTCCTAAGTCCAAAATCTCCATACGGAGCTATTGGAATCATCAAAGTTCAAATCCGAGGTCGTTTACACATAGGTCCATATCCTGTCCACTTTGCTAACTTAAATTTTGAATTTTGAGACTAAGTGTCTCATTTCACTCCAAATTCCTTCCGTACCCAAACGAACTACCCCAGCAATTCAATAAACAACTATAAAGCATAAATTGAGCAGTAAATGGGGGAACGGGGTTATAATACTCAAAACGACCGGTCAGGTCATTACATTCTCCCCCTCTTAAATAAATGTTCGTTCCCGAACGAGTTTAGAATCATACCTGAAGTATCAAATAGGTGTGGATATTTGCTCTACATCTCCTGCTCAATCTCCCAAGTAGCTTCTCCGACTGGCTGGCCTCTCCACTGTAGCTTCCCTGATGCTATGTTCGTAGACCTCAGCTTTCGAACCTGCTGGTCTAAAATAGCTACCGGCTCCACATCATAAGTCAAATTACTGCCTAGCTGTACTGTACTGAACTCCAAAATATGAGATGGATCCCCGACATACTTTTGGAGCATGGATACATGGAACACTAGATGAACACCTGATAGACTAGGTGGCAAAGCAAGAAAATTCATTGAAATTAATTCCATAAGAAAATGCTAATTTTCAATATAAATCCGAATTTTAGCTCAATAAGCACCCGTAGGGCCCACATCTTGGAACTCAACAAAAGTTACAAAATCCAAAAGCCCATTCAACCATGAGTCTACCCATACCAATTTTACAAAATTCCGACCTCAACTCAACCCTCAAATCTACAAATCCTATTTCCAAATTTCTAAGTTCCAATCTCCAATTTACACCTCAAAATCATGTAATCTAGTCGGATTATTCGATGATAATTTAATATTATGGAGTAGAAATGATCACAAGGGACTTACCTCAAGTTTTCCTTGAAAGAATATCAAAAATCGCCTCTCCTCAAGCTCCAATTTGTAAAAACTAGTGAATGGGACGAAGTCCCTATTTCATAATTCAGCCTAGACAGCCTCGGTTCTGCCTCGATCGTGGCCTTTGATCTTGGCTTGCGATCGAGGCCCTCGATCATGGGCCTCAATCCTGGGCTTCAATTTTGACCCTCGATCCTGGCCCTCGATCATGGCCCTCAACCCTGGCCTTTGATCATGTCTTCGACCCTGGCCTTCGACCTTTTCTTCGATCATGGTCCTCCACCCTGGGCTCGATCGTGGCTTCGATCCTAATCCTCGACCCAGCCTTTGATCATGGACCTTGATCTTGGGCTCGATAGTGGCTTGATTTTGGGCTCGATTCGTTTTGGGCTCGATTTCGGGCTCGATTCTGGAAGAAGAAATTTCTAGCAGAAGGAAATTACAGCAGCTGTTGTAGTGCAATTTTTGATACGTTAACCATCTGAAACTCACCCGATTCCCTCGGGACCTCAACCAAATATACCAACAAGTCCTAAAACATCATACAAACTTAGTTGAATCCTCAAATCACCTAAAACAATGATAAAACCATGAATTATACCCCAATTCAAGCCTATAGAACTTTGAAATTTCTAATTTCTACAAATGACTCCGGAACCTGTCAAATCACGCTCGATTGACATTAAATTTTGCACACAAGTCATAAATGCCATAACAGAGGTATTCAAATTTTCAGAATGGGATTCCGACCCTGATATTAAAAAGTCATCCCCCGGTCAAACTTCCCAAAAATTCAACTTTCGGCATTTCAAGCCTAATTCCACTACGGACCTCCAAATAATTTTTCGGACATGGTCCTAAGTCCAAAATCACTATACGAAGCTATTGGAATCATCAAAATTCAAATCCGAGGTCGTTTACACATAGTTCCATATCCGGTCCACTTTTCTAACTTAAATTTTCAATTATGAGACTAAGTGTCTCATTTCACTCCGAATTCCTTCCGGACCCGAACCAACTACCCTGGCAAGTCAATAAATAGCTGTAAAGCTTATATTGAGCAGTAAATGGGGGAACAGAGTTATAATACTCAAAATGACCTATCGGGTCATTACAAATATATTGTGGGAGTGGTTTGCACGCTATAATGGAAATTGGTTGAAATAATAATGGATTATGACTGCTGAATTGGCTCCAATTATTATAAAGGAGTTACCTTATTTATTTCTATTATTTGTTATTGTTACTAATATTACGTACAGGTTAAAGTAAGTGACCCGCCTTAGCCTCATCACTACTTCGTCGAGGTTAGGCTCAACACTTACCAGTACATGGGGTCGGTTGTACTGATACTACACTCTACACTTCTTGTGCACATTTCGGAGTTGGTCCCAATGGCGTACCATAGACTTGCTCGGATTTCAGCTACTCAGAGGAGACTTGAGGTACAACTGCACGGTGTCCGCAGTTCTGAAATCCCCGTCTACTTTACTTTAGCTGTGTGTTTGTTTCCAAACAACTTTATTTTGTTCAATCCTTTATTTGTATTATTCTAGAAGCTCGTGCACTTGTGACACCAAATTTTGGGATGGTATTTAGACACCGTTAGTTTTATGGACTATTCACTAAATTTCATTTCTTACTTCCGCAATTGTTTCTTTGTTATTAATAAATTTAAGAATTGTTTAAAAATGGCTAATATTATTCTAACGTTGGCTTTCCTAGCAAGTGAAATGTTAGGCGCCATCACAGTGTGAAGGTCGGAATTTCGGGTCGTGACAGTTAGTATCAGAGAACTAGGTTACATAGGTCTCACGAGTCACGAGCAAGCTTAGTAGAGTCTCAGAGGCTATGAAGTTTAGGAAAAATATCACTTCTTTCTTATTCTGTCTTGCAAATTTATTCTATCATTGATGATCGAACCATTCTACTCTTATTCTCTCGCAGATGGTGAGAACACGTAATACCTTTACCGATGGACGGGGACCAGAGCCCCCGATGGTAACTATGGCCGAGGTCGAGGTCATGCTAGAGGCCGAGGCCAAGGTAGTGCTCAGTCCAGAGCTCGAGCAGCTGCACCTGCTGTAGAACCTTAGATGTACCTTCAGGAGGAAGTTCCAGTTCAGAATATACCAGTTTGTCCCAGAAGGATTCATAGCCACTCCAGTGCTTCAGGACGCTCTAGTCTGGTTGGTGAGTCTAATGGAGGGTGTGGCCCAGAATGGTACATTTCTAGTGGCGCCAGCCATCTCACAGGCTGGGGAGGAGCACAAACTCCCACTACTCCCACTCTAGAGTAGATAGCTCCCTAGAATTAGGCTCTGGCAGCCTCGCCAATTGGGGTAGTTCAGCCAGTTGTTGCGGCACAGACAGGTGATAGGCCCGCCATGTCTTTTGAGGCCTTATTGAGACTGGATACATTTACCGAGATCTTTCCACTTCACTTCAGTGGTACACCTTGTGAGGACCCACAGGATTATCCTGAATGCTACCATGAGGTGCTGCAGAACGTGGGTATAGTTGAGACCAATAGGGTAGATTTTGTTGTATTTCAGATGACGGGTTCCGCTAGGAGGTGGTGAAGGTATTATACATTGACTAGACTAGTTGGATCACCTGCATTTATCTTGGAGAAGTTCTCTAAGATATTTCTGGAGAAGTTCCTTCCTATCACACTGAGAGAGGATTATCGCAAGCAATTTGAGCATCTACAGTAGGGAGTATGACTGTTACTCAGCACGAGTCCCATTTTATGGATTTGGCCCGTCATGCTCTCCTTTTACTACCTACTGAGGGAGAGAGAGTGAGGAGGTTTATTGAGAGACTCACTCACCCTATCAGGCTTCAGATGGCCAAGGAGGCCGGAAGTGAGATTTCTTTTCAGGCAGCTGCTAATATCGCGAGGAGGACTGAGATGGTTCTTGCATAAGAGAGAGGGCAGAGGTCTGATAAGAGGCCTCGTCAGTTCTGTGGTTTCAGTGGTGCCTCGTTTGGAGGCAGGGGTAATTTTTGTAGGGGTCATCCTCCCAGACTGTTTCATTCAGCACTTTATGCATCTCACAGTGCTTCAGGAAGTCACGCTCCGATTATGCCTTACTATGGGCAGCTAGCATTCAGTGAATATTCAGCTCCTATCAGTGCACCGCCACTACAAAGTTACTACAGCGGTTATCCAGCCTATTTGGGTCAGCTTCAGCTTCAGTAGCTACGACATCAGGATGGGTGTTATGGGTGTGGAAACATTGGTTACATCAGGAGGTATTGCCTAGATTGGCGAGTAACATATCTCAGTAAGATTCACGTGCCATCATACCAGCAGCAGTTGCTTCACCGCCTGCTCAGCCAGCTAGAGGTAGGGGCCAGGCAACTAGAGGTGGAGGTCAGGCCATTAGAGATGGAGGCCAGCCAATTAAAGGTCGTCCCAGGGATGCAGTTCAGAGTGGTGAGGCTCAGCACCGATTTTATGCTTTTAGAGCTAGGCCTGAGGCCGAGTCATTTGATGTTGTGATCAAAAGTATTATTCCATTTTGCCATAAATATGCTTTAGTTCTATTTGATCCAGGATTCACTTATTCCTATGTGTCCTCCTATTTTGCTTCATATTTGGTTGTGCCTTGTGATTCTTTGAGTGCCTCTGTGTGTATCTACACTGGTGGGAGACTCTGTTGTAGAAGATCATATATATTGTTCCTGTGTGGTTACTATTGGTAGTCTTGAGACTACTATAGATGTTCTACTTCTTTATATGGTAGATTTTTAGGTCATCTTGGGTATGGATTGGTTGTCCCCTTGTCATGCTATATTGGATTATCACGCCATGATAGTGACCCTAGCCATGTTAGGGTTACCTTGGTTAGAGTGGAAAGGAACACCTGGTCATTCTGCCAGCAGGGTTATTTCTTATATGAAAGCTTGGCGTATGGTAGAGAAAGGGTGTCTAGTCTATTTGGCTTATATTCGACATCCCAATGCGGATGTTCCAATAATGGACTCAGTACCAGTTGTTTGTGGACTTCCAGAAGTATTTCCTATAGATCTGTTGGGGATACCACCTGACAGAGATATTGACTTATGTATTGATTTGGCTCCGGGCACTCAGCCCATTTCTATTCCACCATACCGTATGGCCTCGTCAGAGTTGAAAGGATTGAAAGAGCAGTTATAAGACTTGCTTGATCAGGGATTCATTAGCCCCAATATCTCGCCTAAGGGTGCAACAGTACTATTTGTAGAGAAGAAAGAGGGCTCTATGCAGATATGTATAGATTATCAATAGTTGAACAAGGCCACTATCAAAAATAAATATCCGCTGCCAAGGATTGATGACTTATTTGATCAGCTTTAGGGTGCCAAGGTATTTTCGAAGATCGATTTGAGGTATGGTTACCATCAGTTGATGATAGGGCATCTGATGTCCCTAAAATAGCTTTTTGGACTTGGTATGGGCATTACAAATTCCTAGTGATGTCATTTGGGCTGACAAATGCCCCAACAACATTTATGGATTTGATGAATCGGGTGTTCATGCCTTATTAGGATTCTTTTGTGTTTTGTATTCATTGATTATATATTGATTTACTCCAGCAGTCGAGAGGAGCATGAGCAGCATCTTCGGAGGGTGCTTTAGGATTTGAAGAATAATCAGTTATATGCTAAATTTTCAAAATGTAAATTTTGGTTAGACTCAATTATCTTTTTGGGGCATGTTGTATCGGCAGAAGGCATAAAAGTGGATCCTAAGAAGATTGAGGCTATTTAGAATTGGCCTAGACCTACTTCAGTTACAGAGATCCNTAGTCTATTTGGCTTATATTCGACATCCCAATGCGGATGTTCCAATAATGGACTCAGTACCAGTTGTTTGTGGACTTCCAGAAGTATTTCCTATAGATCTGTTGGGGATACCACCTGACAGAGATATTGACTTATGTATTGATTTGGCTCCGGGCACTCAGCCCATTTCTATTCCACCATACCGTATGGCCTCGTCAGAGTTGAAAGGATTGAAAGAGCAGTTATAAGACTTGCTTGATCAGGGATTCATTAGCCCCAATATCTCGCCTAAGGGTGCAACAGTACTATTTGTAGAGAAGAAAGAGGGCTCTATGCAGATATGTATAGATTATCAATAGTTGAACAAGGCCACTATCAAAAATAAATATCCGCTGCCAAG
>AWOL01S0096189.1:857-13672 GCA_000715115.1 Nicotiana otophora
CAGATCCAGGTGTTCCTGGACATAGAGGGTGTTGATCCTTTCGACGGTTGATTTTCAAGAGATTTTGAGGTAGGTTCCGTGTTCCGCAGACCTTGTCTCTCCTTCTCTATCTCTTTGTTCACTATATTTCGTCTCAGACTATTATAGACTATATTTTCCAGACTTATATTCATATTAGATGCTCATGTACTCAGTGACACCAGGTTTTGGGGAGTGTTTGTATTGTATTTAAATATTATATTTTCAAACTTCAGAGAAATAGTGGTTTATTGAGATTTTTGGCTTGCCTAGTATTGAGATAGGCGCCATCACGACGGGTGAAATTTTGGGTCGTGACAGAACCGTGCCCATATAGATTGCTCGAAGTCAAATCGAACCGTGCCCATATAGATTGCTCGAAACCCTATTTCGATCGAAAATAAAGAGAAATATGTTCCTTACAAACATCTTGTGATTTAAAATTTAGCAGAATTCCTTTCTTCTTCCTTATTTGCAAAAGAGCTTCGTACTTCCGAATATAAATAAGCCCAAGGAAAATACTTAATCGGAATACGAATGATCTCTCCCTCACTCGGGGACTGATATCCGACTCAAACAATTGAAGTCATCAAGCCCCGAATGCAAAAGACCTAATAGGCAATGCCACGACTTCTAAAAGTCATGGCTACCCCACTTGGGAGCTATTATCTAGGGCAAGCCTAGATAAAACGAGAGAACAAGCCCAATGGGTAACTACCCAATTAAAAGGCTACGACCAAATTAACACGGGTCGGAGGCGTCCGAAATCCGTAACAAAAATAAGCCTTAAAAAATATTAGAACTTCGGACAACCGGTCCTAAAGTCTACCCTCGACAAAATCTCTAACTTAAGAAAGGAAACAAAGGCAAGATTTGTTCGAACCCTCGAACACAACCTTACTCTTTCGAGCTAAGGTATTATTTTTCCTTTGTAAAATCAAATAAATCAAAGGAATATTACGAGAGCCAAAAGGGCATGTAAAGCCATATATTTATACACAATAGTTTTTTACAAAGGCCAAATTGGCCTAAATCTACAACGGCCAAACAACGGCCTCAAAAAACATGCAAAAGGAAAAAGAAAACCTAATTTCCTAGGTGGCTTGATCTTCATCGGAGGTTTCATCCCCATCCTCGGGTTTTTCTCCGTCATCGGATTCACTTAAGCTGCTCTCGGAGTCTTCCTCACGGAAAGCCAGCCTTCGGGCCCTGGCTTCCTCCGCTTTTGGCATTTTCAGTTTCGGCCACAATATCAAAGCCCTGGGCACTAACCTCCTCGAGAGCTTCCCTCCGAGCCTGCCATTTCGCATGCTCGACCATGCACTTGGCCTGGTTGACCTCGACATCGACCCTAAACTGGTCCACTTTAGCTTCAACCCTTTTGTTAGTCTCAGTCATCTTGGATCTGGCAACTTCGAGTACACCGGCCAAGCTTGCCTTATCAGAAACGTCTAAATCCAACTGATGCTGGAACTCTTTGATCTATACCAAGACCTTCTCTTTCGCAGCTCGGAGATGGGTCTCGGCCGACTCCAGTTGAGCTTGGACAATCTCCTTTTTCGAGGCTAGAATATCCATGTTCTTTTTAAACTCTTCCGCCTCGGCCTGTATCGCATCCACCTGTGTTTGGAGCCGTCCGATTTTTTCTAAACTCTGTTGGGCCTACATAATTGGATCATTATTGGTTATCTCCAATTCATCTTCAGCATCGTGAAGTACTCGAAATACCTGCTCAGCCATCTCGGCATGCTCGTTCTGAGTCGTTGCCAAATCTACCCGAAGCTTCTCACTAACGAGTTTATAGGTGTCACTATTCTCAGAGAGGCTCCGAAGCTCGGCCTCATGCTCCTCCCGAATTTGGAGGAAAGCCTCGTGACGCAACACCGAAGTCTGCAAACAAGGAACAAGATGTTAGAATTATCTATAACTTTAAGTATAAAAGAAACAAAAGAGATACCCTCGAAGTTACCCGATTTAGAGCATGCTGGGCCTCGTTAAAGAGGCAAGCGGGTCCTATCGTGTTCATCATGGCTTGATCCTCTTCGGTCACCAAAGAACTAAGGTAAATAGCAATTCCCACGGGTGGAGAGAAAATTCGGACATCCTCCGGGACGGAGAGTATTATTCTCCGCCTATGATTGGGATTAGCACTCGGGGCCGGGAATCGGTCTACCAACTTTGGGCTTGATGAAGACCCGATAGCACCCGACCATGATGCTTTCCTCGGTACTGCTAATCCACCGAACCCGATAATATCCTTCGAGGCAGCGGACTCGAGCCCATACAGAAAGCCATGAATATCAGTCGACCTCTGAACACCCTCGTAAGATCGACTTTCCAACATGTTAGCCTCACAGATCATAGCATCTGAAATCTTAGGGGATCCAGTAATTTCGATTATCTGGAGTTCATCCCTCAAGAAATTTTCTGCTGCTCGAGAAGTCTTTCCCCTGGTCTCTCCTTTGACCATCTCAGCTCGGGGCGTGATGGCCTTAGATTTGTCTTGTCCAGGAATTATGGCCAGAGCCCCCTTATCAACCTCCACCGATCCGTATATTGTTGTATCACAACATTAGCCAACACACAGGCTAATTCCTCGTCTCCTTCTTCGGGCTCATGCCTTAATCGTCGGATCGAGTCCAGAGGCATAACACCGGAGCCCCCTTGGGCTTGCGAGTTTTCTTTGTCGTTGTTTTCTTTTTCGAGACCGGGGAACTCGGAGCCTCTTTTCTTTTCTTCTCTTTGGCTTGCTTCGGAGCAGGGATCTCTTCGTCACCAGACGGGGGCCTCATGGCATCGTCCTTCCCAAGGCCTACAAAGGGAAAAAAAAGGGGTGAGCAAGAGAAAAAGACCAAACGATAAACAATCTGAGAAAGAGTCTTACCATAACTATGGGACTCCCATCGACCCTTCGATAGTTCCATCCAAGAACGATCGGAGTACGGCCTTTGCAGCACCAGACCTTCAACCCATTGTTTAAGTTCTAGAACCGGTTCCGGCATTCGGGCCATAGCTGTAACAAGCATAGAAAGAGTGGATCAAGAAAACGAAAAGCAGAACCACAAAGTTGAACGTTCGAAGGGGAATAGTACAAATGATTCATGTTCCATTTCTCAGGAAACGACATGTCATCGGCAGGGATAAGGTCCAATTCGGATCAAACAAGATTGGGGCCGAGCTAAATGGAGACCGGTAAACGATCGAGATCAAGATCGGGCTAAATACAGAGACCGATCGAGGCTTCTATCGGCCTTGATCGAGAAAAGCTTATCGAGCCAAGAAACACAAAGCCGGAATATCCGCAATTGGGCGAGAATCTTGGCGAAAATCACTGCGCATATCAAGAAGAGGCCAATTAATTAATCTATCATGAGATTCTTTGCTGTATTTAAAAATATTATATTAAGAATAGAACCTCCCCACTATATAAAGGAGGGTCTGATTATTTGTAAGGGAGATTGGTTTAGATTCATAGAATATAAGGCAATATACTATCTTTCTTCTGGTTTTGGATATTTAGCCATATTGTTCTTCTATCAGTTGCTCTCCATTCAGTTTGAGGGTGATAAAACTTGAAGGCTTAGGCTAATTGATTCATTCGGTTTACATTCATTTTTATATTTTCTCAATATGTATCGAATTATACCACGTGTCCTTAGAGCTGCGTACAAATTTAATTGATTATCCGTTTTTCGGGTAAACACCTATCTAGAACATATATAAGAGTGAAGTTGAGCTTATATCATTAGATGAGCATGTCCTTGATCAAGGTATGGTTTTCATTAGAAAAAGCAAAGGTAGATCTGTTAATGTTTAATATCGGTGTGATGAAATTAGCTTGTTTTTCCAGAAACGGACGGACGGAGCTCCAAGTCATGAAATGCAATTTATAGTCTATTTCATCTTAGTGAAAGTCCTAATACTACCCCAAATTACTCTTCTATTATACGTAGTAGTCCCTAATTTGTACGTAAAAAAAGTTTGATTAATAAGTAAAAACATGTAGATTATTAGTCTTTTGCTTTGTTGATAAAGAGTGTACAGTTAACTCTTTGAGAAACTAAAGATATCAATTTTCAAATAAAATGTAAAAAATGAGTTCGTCAAAATTTAGTAGCACCTACAAGGCTATACTTATTAGTAGAAGAAATATGTACTTACTATTATACTTAATAAGACCATATGAGGAAACATCAAAGAAAATCAAATATATAATTCATTAAGAAAATCAAAGATATAATCCATTACATAGAAAGAAGAAAAAAAACTAATCAAAGTGACAATGATTCTTTAAATTGAGTTTCGTCCCCATTGGTATCTAAAAGAAAATCGGAAAACCCGATATAAAGAGGATCTTTATGCAAATAGCCAGTTATTTATTTTTTTTAGCTGATATGCATAAAGTATATATTTATTATACACACATTATCTATCACCAATTATTTTCAGTTTAAACAGTTAGCTAAGCTACTATTTTAATTAATTCTTCATATAAAAATTTGGGATGAGCTAATTAGATAACCTACTTACCCGAATGGGGTTAATCCGCAATGATGAAGGCTCATGGCTTAGTAGGCTATCATGAAGGCCCATGGCTTAGGCAGGTGACCTCCATCACTTTTTGGAGGAGTGTCCAACTAAAATGGCTCAAGTTGTCGAGGTTATGTCACAATTTATGATAGCAGCGACTTTCATCCAGGTGGCACCTACCCAATTCTAAGGTAAAACCTTTATTGGGAGCCCTATTTAGAGTTCTCCATCTAATTTGTACCAATTTTTTACCAAAGTTTTGCCGATACCCAATATTTAGGTAACTTCAAATATGGGTTTCTTCCCGTTGCTGCTTCTTCTATTCTTTTTCTTTTTCTTTCTTGTTTTAAAACTCAGATCCAAACTTCGAAGTGGTACTTGTAGATCGAAGTGGAGAAATTTTAACCATCATTGTTGAACCTAGAGAAAGCTTACTCGATGGTGGCCTTGCTGAAATCAATGAAACATGCCTCTTGAGAGCTAGAAGAACTTTAGGTTTGATTCTGAAGTTGCATTGAATAGATAGAAAAACTTCAGATCTATTTCTGAAGTTATATTGAAGAGATAAAAGAACTTCATATCCCGATTTTGAAGTTGTATTGAGAAAAAGTTTCATCGAGAAGATATATAAGAGCTTCAGATCCGATTCTGAAATCCAAAATTGTAACTTCAGATACAAATTATGAAGTGTGTTTCGAAATGGGTAGATTTTATAATTTTTTGTGCAATGTGGGTATGATGTCAATGGTATCCCCAAAGTCGAGTATATTAACACTTCCCCAAATTCTAACTCCAAGATTTTATCGGTCCACTGAGTAATGTTATTGTTTGGGATGAAAAGTAGGCTTATTCAAAATTTTCATATATCAACTGAATTTAATTTGAGAAAACAGTGCTTTAGGGCCCCCTAAATTTTTTATTAGCCCATATTTTTCTCATTAACCCTGAATAGCCTTCACTCAATTTATTGGCAAGTTATAGTATGTTTACCCGTAAAACAGTACAGTTGAATTTATACGTGGTTTCCAGCCAAGTGAATTAATTTGATCCTGAAATAATACAATAATTGAAGAAATATATAATACTTAGTCTTGAAATATAGATGAAAACAACAAAGATAACAATTTCGGAACAATATTTTCGGGCATAGTGATGATGAGATCAAAAAGCAAGAAGGTAAAATTATATAAAGTTTTGTATAGAATAGAGTATACGTTTAGCCAGAAAGTTTGTGTCCTTTACAATGATGACTGATCTCACTATTTATAGCTATCTCTAGGGAATGACCCTCCTTTAATGTCAATTATGAGGGTCCTTTAATGACAATTATGAGGGTCATTATTAAAGATGTAACGGTGAACATAAATGCCAAATTATCTGTAACAGACCGTCGCTCTTAATGCTGCAGAATATTCCCTAGTAAATGCTGCCGGGCGCAAAGCATTTACTACACCTTTATGATCGCTATCTTTTTCGATGACAAGCGGAACGGCTGCATCCGGTCTTCAACCATCCCCATCTTGGGTTCCTCGTGTCCTCCTTTTAGTCAACCATATGTCATATTATATTTTACCTTATACAGATAGCCCCCTTCTTTTCGGTGACATAACTTTGTGTTACCGGGAAGTTGGTAGAAATGCCTTTTTGGTGGGAATTAATATAACTCCGTTTAAAGGTTTCTGACAGTTGNTAAGTAAAAACATGTAGATTATTAGTCTCTTGCTTTGTTGATAAAGAGTGTACAGTTAACTCTTTGAGAAACTAAAGATATCAATTTTCAAATAAAATGTAAAAAATGAGTTCGTCAAAATTTAGTAGCACCTACAAGGCTATAATTATTGGTAGAAGAAATATGTACTTACTATTATACTTAATAAGACCAGATGAGGAAACGTCAAAGAAAATCAAATATATAATTCATCAAGAAAATCAAAGATATAATCCATTACATAGAAAGAAGAAAAAAAACTAATCAAAGTGACAATGATTCTTTAATTGAGTTTCGTCCCCATTGGTATCTAAAAGAAAACCGGAAAATCCGATATAAAGAGGATCTTTATGCAAATAGCCAGTTTTTGTTTTTAGCTGATATGCATAAAGTATATATTTATTATACACACATTATCTATCACTAATTATTTTCAGTTTAAACAGTTAGCTAAGCTACTATTTTAATTAATTCTTCATATAAAAATTTTGGATGAGCTAATTAGATAACCTACTTACCCGAATGGGGTTAATCCACGATGATGAAGGCTCATGGCTTAGTAGGCTATCATGAAGGCACATGGCTTAGGCTGGTGACCTCCATCATATTTTGGAGGAGTGTCCAACTAAAATGGCTCAAGTTGTCGAGGTTATGTCACAATTTATGATAGCAGCGATGGAACCTACCCAATTCTAAGGTAAAACCTTTATTGGGAGCCCTATTTAGGGTTCTCCATTTAATTTGTACCAATGTTTTACCAAAGTTTTGTCAATACCCAATATTTAGGTAACTTCAAATATGGGTTTCTTCTCCGTTGCTGCTTCTTCTATTCTTTTTCTTTTTCTTCCTTGTTTTAAAACTCAGATCCAAACTTCGAAGTGGTACTTGTAGATTGAAGTGGAGAAATTTTAACCATCATTGTTGAACCTAGAGAAAGCTTACTCGATGGTGGCCTTGCTGAAATCAATGAAACATGCCTCTTGAGAGCTAGAAGAACTTTAGATTTGATTCTGAAGTTGCATTGAATAGATAGAAAAACTTTAGATCCATTTCTGAAGTTATATTGAAGAGATTAAAGAACTTCATATCCCGATTTTGAAGTTGTATTGAGAAAAAGTTGCATCGAGGAGATATATAAGAGCTTTAGATCCGATTCTGAAATCCAAAATTGTAACTTCAGATACAAATTATGAAGTGTGTTTCGAAATGGGTAGATTTTATAATTTTTTATGCAATGTGGGTATGATGTCAATGGTAGCTCCAAAGTCGAGTATATTAACACTTCCCCAAATTCTAACTCTAAGATTTTATCGGTCCAATGAGTAATGTTATTGTTTGGGATAAAAAGTAGGCTTATTCAAAATTTTCATATATCAACTGAATTTAATTTGAGAAAACGATGCTTTAGGGCCCCCAAAATTTTTTATTAGCCCATATTTTTCTCACTAACCCTGAATAGCCTTCACCCAATTTATTGGCTGGTTATAGTATGTTTACCCGTAAAACGGTGCAGTTGAATTTATACGTGGTTTCTAGCCAAGTGAATTAATTTGATCCTGAAATAATACAATAATTGAAGAAATATATAATACTTAGCCTTGAAATATAGATGAAAACAACAAAGATGACAATTTCGGAACAATATTTCCGGGCATAGTGATGATGAGATCAAAACGCAAAAAGGTAAAATTATATAAAGTTTTGTATAGAATAGAGTATAGGTTTAGCCAGAAAGTTTGTGTCCTTTACAATGATGACTGATCTCACTATTTATAGCTATCTCTAGAGAATGACCCTCCTTTAATGTCAATTATGAGGGTCCTTTAATGATAATTATGAGGGTCATTATTAAAGATGTAATGGTGAACATAAATGCCAAATTATCTGTAACAGACCGTCGCTCTTAATGGTGCAGAATATTCCCTAGTAAATGCTACCGGGCGCAAAGCATTTACTACACCTTTATGATCGTTATCCTTTTCGATGACAAGTGGAACGACTGTATCCGGTCTTCAACCATCCCTATCTTAGGTTCCTCGTGTCCTCCTTTTAGTCAACCACATGTCACATTATATTTTACCTTATACAGATAGCCCCCCTTCTTTTCGGTGACATAACTTTGTGTTACCGGGAAGTTGGTAGAAATGCCTTTTTGGTGGGAATTAATATAACTCCGTTTAAAGGTTTCTGACAGTTGATTAGACGCACACCTCTCCGCATTTAATGCCCCGAACACGCATCATCTCATGATTCAGTACAACGTTTTCTGATTATCGAGGTAATCATGGCCATGAATTTATTCGCCAAGATTTTACTTATATGCAACATTCTTTTCCTTTGCATTTCAAAATTCCTTGAACTTCTGATTTGCATCATTGTTTGCCATCATTTCTCCAATTTTCTTCAAACACAAACTCTCTTCCTTCTTCTTTTCCAATGGCTTCTTTCTCTAAGCGTGTTGGTTCTACAACGAACAAGAACAAAATCAAGGACTCTGTTCCTCCAACGGTAGGTTCCATCATCCCAAGAAGACTTAGTACTTCGAAGGATTGTGAAGAGAAATTTTCTACTACTAACCCTCGTACATGGGCTGCTAGTAGGTACCCTTCTTCCTTTCGTCCCTCCAGTATTGTTGGACACCATTGTCTAATCTTTCTCTGTTGAGTTGTGAATTGTACCATCACCCTTAGGTCCTTGACAAACTGATTCAACATCATCAATATAAGCTCTATCAGTAGTTATATTCAATGCACCATCAGTAGCAACAGTAGGTTTCAAATTCCCAATAGCAGGCTGTTCAAATCCAGCTAAAAGTTGTGGATCTTTAGCCTCTATATTTGGTCCTTTAGAACCTGTAGTAGCTGCACACTCCAAAGCCATAACACTTACCTGATCTTGCCCCTCATCAGTCACAACAGTAGTTTTAAGGTCTGTTGATACAATTTATTTTCCACCACCCTGTTGTTCATTAGCAGGACTTGCATTATTTCTTGTATCCACCTGAACACTAGCGTTAGGAACACCAACAACACCTTCGTTGACATTAACAGCCTGTTGCACTCCTTCAGTCTACAAATTCAAAATCTGTTGCTACTTACATTCATTATACTCCATTAAACCTTTCTCCACAATTTGAACACCAGATGCACCAACAACAGACATTGCATTATTCAAGCCATTTCCTGTTAGTTTTGTATCATCTTCCCTCATCAATTGTGCATCTGATATTTTTTATTTCTTAGCTCGATCACCATTAGCATCCAAATACAGTGGAAGTGAGTCACTCTGCCCAACTACACCTACATCATGCATAGTCTTAGTAATAGCTCTTTTTAGATGAACCAAAGCAGTACTAGAAACAGCTACTGCATGTGATGTCTTGATCAATTGTTCTGCATATTCATGGGCCTTTTGATCTTGTGATCTCCAGCACTTCGATCACCATCATTGAAAGCCCTCATCTCATTCAAAAATTGGTGCAAATATCCTTTGTATTTTGCGCCAACAGTTTGTTCTTACCGGGTATGAACTTCTTCGATCTGAGCATCATCCTCGCGATTTCTTTGTTGAAGTCGTCGACATTTATTTTCATTGTGTCCTTGGTTCTTACAACAATTACAATACAAAGGTAAATTGTCGTAGACGATCTCTTGAAAAACCTCCAGTAATTTTCCACACATTTTATCGACGTTTTGCAATCTTACACGATTTGGATGTTTGTCGAGCAAATCTAAGATCAACTTCACCCTAGCTGTGCCAGGTCTGGACTTTATTTGTGTTGCTTTATCAACAGCAATAGGTTTTCCAGCTGCCGACGCAATCGATAAAAGTAAAGACATTGCAAACAACTCTGGTGATAGATTTGGCAGAGATATCCAAATAACAGCCTTTGTTGTCTCCTCCCTTGGATTAAAACCAAATCGTCCAAGGGAAAACTCGATACTGATATTCATTTCCATTATACAAGAAGTAGTTTACTGCACGAGATAAGAAAATTATATAATCATCACTGTGATCAAACCTTAACAGCAATTGCAATGGTGCCAACAAACCCAACGACCTTTTGTGCCAATGTGTTTTGGCAGCAGCTCACGTAATATTTTTAAATNCTTTCTTAGCTCGATCACCATTAGCATCCAAATACAGTGGAAGTGAGTCACTCTGCCCAACTACACCTACATCATGCATAGTCTTAGTAATAGCTCTTTTTACATGAACCAAAGCAGTACTAGAAACAGCTACTGCATGTGATGTCTTGATCAATTGTTCTGCATATTCATGAGCCTTTTGAGGTGCTTCTACAATCTGTGTAGCAGCTGTAGGATTCTTGTGATCTCCAGCACTTCGATCACCATCATTGAAAGCCCTCATCTCATTCAAACATTGGCGCAAATATCCTTTGTATTTTGCGCCAACAGTTTGTTCTTACCGGGTATGAACTTCTTCGATCTGAGCATCATCCTCGCGATTTCTTTGTTGAAGTCGTCGACATTTATTTTCATTGTGTCCTTGGTGCTTACAACAATTACAATACAAAGGTAAATTGTCGTAGACGATCTCTTGAAAAACCTCCAGTAATTTTCCAGACATTTTATCAACGTTTTGCAATCTTACACGATTTGGATGTTTGTCGAGCAAATCTAAGATCAACTTCACCCTAGCTGTGCTAGGTCTGGACTTTATTTGTGTTGCTTTATCAACAGCAATAGGTTTTCCAGCTGCCGACGTGATCGATAAAAGTAAAGACATTGCAAACAACTCTGGTGATAGATTTGGCAGAGATATCCAAATAACAGCCTTTGTTGTCTCCTCCCTTGGATTAAAACCAAATCGTCCAAGCGAAAACTCGATACTGATATTCATTTCCATTATACAAGAAGTAGTTTACTGCACGAGATAAGAAAATTATATAATCATCACTGTGATCAAACCTTAACAGCAATTGCAATGGTGCCAACAAACCTATGAGGCAGCGACCTTTTGTGCCAATGTGTTCTTCAATGGTGAAAACAACAGTGGGCTCTCCATGTATGATTTGGACAGGTTTTATTGTTGATTTTGTGTTTGTTTTGGAAACTGTTTTAAAGAAATATAAAGAAACAAAGAGAGCTAATGACTATTGCTACCAAATACAGTGTAGCAGTAGCATAATAAAAATTTTAAAGTACACAAATATTAATTTGAAACATCCAATTGTTGCCGACGACAATGAATTCACATTTCTGTTGCAAACAATTCCTTGTAGCACCTCCAAAGCTCTCACCAGGCGCCAATTGTTGCGATCCAAAGGAATATGTATGTATAATCCATTAGTTGTGAAGCAAATCAGTTTGGACATCTGCATTTTAGGCATGCGTTACTTCAGCAACAGTGTTGCTTCAATGGATCTTCAAATGGATCTTCGAATAGATTTTCAATGAGGAATGTACATGCAGAAGAGAGACAGTATTGCGTGCTTGAAATATGAATACAATATAGTGTTCTCTCATCTCCGGATTGAGCGTGCATGCACACTAATACCACTGGACGATGGTAAAACACTATATTGTAGTAAACCAGAATAGATTCAAGCAACAAGTTTTGTAGCATTTCATGTGAATAGATATACTCCAATTGACATTTATGTGAACAAATGTAGCAGAACAGTCCCATGAAGTTGCTGAACAGTGTAGTTATATCTTCCAATTGTGTGCCCATGTTTTTTTTGGCAAATTATACTACTAGGCCTGCNCAAACAATTCCTTGTAGCACCTCCAAAGCTCTCACCGGGCGCCAATTGTTGCGATCCAAAGGAATATGTATGTATAATCCATTAGTTGTGAAGCAAATCAGTTTGGACATCTGCATTTTAGGCATGCGTTACTTCAGCAACAGTGTTGCTTCAATGGATCTTCAAATGGATCTTCGAATAGATTTTCAATGAGGAATGTACATGCAGAAGAGAGACAGTATTGCGTGCTTGAAATATGAATACAATATAGTGTTCTCTCATCTCCGGATTGAGCGTGCATGCACACTAATACCACTGGACGATGGTAAAACACTATATTGTAGTAAACCAGAATAGATTCAAGCAACAAGTTTTGTAGCATTTTATGTGAAAAGATATACTCCAATTGACATTTATGTGAACAAATGTAGCAGAACAGTCCCATGAAGTTGCTGAACAGTGTAGTTATATCTTCCAATTGTGTGCCCATGTTTTTTTTGGCAAATTATACTACTAGGGGTGCTCAGAAGTTATTTTATTAATAATAGAAAATGTGTGCCCCATGTTGTATACTGAAAGCTGCCTTTTATTTTTGGAAATCCACTAGGCAAGTGCCTAGGGCTAGTTTTTTTATATAAATAAATCCATGTTGCAAGTGCCCCATGTTGCAAGCACCCCTGTGTTGCTTAAGTCTTGTACCTCATTCATGATCCAAAGCACCCCCATTGATCCGTTATTCGATATCCAAATTGTTGCAGCTGCCCAACAAAAGTTTCTGGGCAGTCTAGTAGTGCAGCGGTGTATCCATTTGAATTTCGTTTCCTTGCTTATGCATATCTGCAATTTCCT
>AWOL01S0096211.1:0-35449 GCA_000715115.1 Nicotiana otophora
TGTTATGGAACCAAAAAAAGAAGCTAAAAGGACAATATTTACAAAATATTGGAATGTATCAAACATTATTTAAAAAACTACTATTTGTTTCACGTTAAGAATTTCAAAAAATTGACAAATATTGGAGAATGACAATAGCAAGGCAAGATGAAGAACGAAGATTAGAACGGACATAAGGAATGTGACGGGGAAGGGAGCAACACTAGGGAAGAAAGAAAGTAAAGGGATAAGAGAGGAAAATAATGAATGAAAGTGTAAAGAAAGAAATGAAAGGAAAAGAGAGGAAAGTTATGGAAGAAGACGAAGAAGAAAGTAGGCTGCTGCAACAAGAATGGAGAAAAGAAAAGACAGTATGTTGTAGGGTTTTCTACTGAAGGATAATTTCGTGATTAAGAAAAATTATAATGGATAAGAATGTAATATTCTTGGTCAAAGAAATATGGCTTTTAAGCCAATTTCGAAAAAGTTAGATTTTCCAAGTTATTGGTTTTGATTTTCTTAAGCAAATTTGAACTTTTTTTAAGCCATTTTTTTTTATTGCTAAACACTTTCACAAATTAAAACTATTTAAATATTGATTTGACTAGCTTTTAAGCTCGTCCAAACGGGATCTATATGTTGTATGTTATAGGTTTCCCCACTAACGAGTCTTTAGTCTAGTCAAAGATGTTGCTCAAATTTTGTGACAAAAATAGTCGAAAAAATAGATAATTTCACAGCAATCCATATTCACAAAGAATCCAAATCACTCCAGCTAAGAGGATGTTGGTTTTTTATTCCTTCAAATTACTTCCAAAATTTGAAAAGTTCTCGAGAAAATAAACTTTCAATCAAGAGATTAATTCAAACTGCAATTNGAACTTTTTTTAAGCCATTTTTTTTTATTGCTAAACACTTTCACAAATTAAAAACTGTTTAAATGCCGGTTTGACCAGCTTTTAAGCCCGTCCAAACAGGATCTATATGTTGTATGTTATAGGTTTCCCCACTAACGAGTCTTTAGTCTAGTCAAAGATCGTTGCTCAAATTTTGTGGCAGAAATAGTTGAAAAAATAGATAATTTCACAGCAATCCATATTCACAAAAGAATCCAAATCACTCCAGCTAAGAGGATGTTGGTTTTTTATTCCTTCAAATTACTTCCAAAATTTGAAAAGTTCTCAAGAAAATAAACTTTCAATCAAGAGATTAATTCAAACTGCAATTTTGTTCATTCTCCCGTGTCTTATTCTGGTGTTCCGCTGTTACTTGCTGTTTTTCCTTCCTTATTGTAGTTGCTATGTCGTTGGCCATATCGCGAGGTCCTTAGATAGATGTCATGTTCTGTCATCCCTATACTTATGCTTGTTCAGTTTATTAGACCAGTGGGTATCTCGACTAGTCCTAGTCACTACTTCACCGAGGTTAGTCTTGCTACTTAATGGGCACCGCTGTAGTGTGCTCATACTATACTTCTACACATTTTGTGCAGATCCAGATATCGACCGTTAGTAGATGTGCGGATCCTTGTTGAGCAGACTCAAGGTAAACCTGCCGCTGTGTTTGCAGGCTTCAGAGTCACCTTCCTATTTTGTATTTATATTGTTTTTACTTACTTCCGAACAGTTATATTTAGAAGTTGTAGTAAACTCTCTAGAGCTTATGACTTGTACTACTGGTTTTGAAAAATTATAAATTTTGTAAAGATTTCTATATCGAGACTGTTAGATTTCCTTTCTTATTGTTGTTACTCAGTAAATGTTAGGCTTCCCTAGTCTCTAAGGTCTTCTCCCGTAGAAAAGACACTCAACTTGATGCGTTGCATGCATTCTTAGCAAGATCTCCGCTATGATCATGCCCAAAGTTTATAGTCCAAGGCTCCCACTCTTCGCAATGTGGTTGCACGACCTGGCAAATATGGCTTTCTCTTGGCCATCCGACTCATCGGCATATCACCTCATTCAGTAGCGACCTAGACTTTCGAAAGACAATGGAATCACCTATTTCTTTCTTTGACCATCAATATCGGGTTCTCGATCTCTGATGGCATATGAACATCAATCTCTTCTTTGACGTGATCTCGGCACTGACATCCAAAATGCGCTCGCTATATCCACCATTTGCCTTGACGTTGTGCCATGGCATAGTATGGCCTTAATCAGCTCTGATACCAAGTGTCACGGGCCCAAATCCTTACATTGGGTAGCGGCACCTGCTCGCCCGTGCGGCGCCAGCAGTTTCCCTCATCTTAGGATCACAATCCATGCGCGCCCTGGGGGATTGGCTTAGGACATGTCTTGTCCCTCGCCCAAGACTGAGCATCGCTCTCGCGTGCACAGCCCAATCCTCAAGCTTGACACTCGCCTAGTGCATCCGCGACTAGCTCGTGCCTCGCCTGAGTAAGGCAACCTTTAGCCCTTGGCCATTGTCATGCGCGTCTTTCGTTCCATGCCCATACATTGCCCTCGCGACAGGCTTTCATCCCGAATAGTACAGTGTCGCCCCACAACTGCATCTTTAGGCGAACGGACCCTTGCTTGTATGGTTGGACCCAAGCCATGCTCACTAGTCGACACATGATGTCCCTATGACAGGTGCGTCACGTATCCAATCGGCACGGAGGTCTCGTTCCAACATTCGGCAGCCCGCGAGGCTGGCCGTCCCACACATCGAGCCTCCAGCACCACTTTGATGCCCAACGCTGGCCCGAAGGCGTTGCGCCGTCCATACGAGTTCCCAAACTCGTATGGTTACCTTTGACACTCCTTTGAGTCATCTAGGCAGGCCCTTGAGGTTGCCCCCAAGGTAGCTCGTTCGATGCGGCTTGGTGGCAGCACGTATGAGGGAGGCAGGTTAGAGCTTTCATCACCTATACCCCCTTTATATATGCTTAAAATTAAAAAGCCCAAGTTGCCCGAGTAGACAGACCTACGTCAGACAATCCGAAGAGCCTTTTCTCACCAGTTCTTAGCCGAAATCACAACTCCAAAGCGCGAGTTGTGAAATCCTCCCACACTCATAATGTCATCTTCCCCGATGACACATCATGGCTTAAGACATCCCGGAGTCTGTCCCCTCAGGTATGCCCATTTCAGCTCCCTTTGTCCTGTGGGTTGGACTTCCTCAAAGTCCTTTCTGAAAAGGAGTCGTGCCCCATGAACTTCTCCCCCAAGTATCTTCCAAGCGTGCCTCTGTACTTCACCTCTATTCGGTGTTCACTTGGAAAGTGCCTCCGTACTTGCACCCTCTGGTGTCTCACTTTGTGATTGACCCATACTAGTCAATCACACCATGACCCTCACGGCCTTCTTGTCCGTCTGAAGCTTTCCTTCACAGGTTAGCACATCAATGCGCTCTTTTGACGCCGCTCCCGTAGACTTTCGCTCCCATAGCCTTAAAATGCCTTTGGCATGGCTCCCGTAGGCTTTTGCTCCCATAGCATTAAGACGCCCTCTTGGCATAGCTCACGTAGCATTCCGCTCCCGTAGCTTTCAATTGCCTTCACTACCTTGAAGATGTGTTCGCTTCCAGATCCACGACTTCGCCCATATGCCTCTTGCATAGGCGGGATCCTCCCACACTCAATGTGGAGGATATATCTTAGCTCTGTCGTCCCACTTGGCATTCGGCCAGCTCTTGAGACGACCTTGGGTGAGTACTACATTCCCAAAGTCATAGCATCGCCGCATTTCCGAACAAAGCTCTTTGTTTTTCAGTTGTCACTTCCTCAGCAAGTAGCCAATGCTCCCGGTAGTACTTCAATACTCGCCCTATAGACAAGCACCCTCTTGGTCCTGCTAGCACGGCTTCCCGGTTCGGTGTGCCTTGCACTTGGACACTCACGGTCCCTGATCATTCGACATACTCCTTTCCAGAATGATGACACCTTCTAACTTGGAAACTCGCCCAATTCCAAAGCTTCGCTATACCCTCGAATTCATTTCCTCACCTTGGCAATGCCCTCAGGCAGCCCAAAGGTCTTCTCCCGTAGGAAAGACACTCAACTTGATGCGTTGCACGCATCCTTGGCAAGATCTCAGCTATCATCATGCCCAAAGTTTATAGTCCAAGGCTCCCACTCTTCGCAATATGGTTGCATGACCTGGAAAACATGGCTTTCTCTTGGCCATTCGACTCATCGGCATATAACCTCATTCAGTAGTGACCTAGACTTTCAAAAGACAATGGAATCACCCATTTCTTTCTTTGAACATCGGTATCAGATTCTCGACCTCTGGTAGTATATGAACATCAATCTCTGCTTTGACGTCATCTTGGCACTGACATCCAAAATGCGCTCGCCATATCCACCCTTTGCCTTGACGTTGTGCCATGGCATAGTATGGCCTTAATCAACTCTAATACCAAGTGTCACGGGCCCAAATCCTTACATTGGGTAGCGGCACCTGTTCGCCCGTGTGGCGCCTGCAGTTCCCCTCGCTGCAGGCCAACATGTCTCTTTTCCCAGGATTCCCAAGCACGATCCTGTGCCTGTTAGTGGGACTCGCCCGTAGGCTCGCCCCAACTTGTGCTGCCCGTAAGATGTCTAGGCCCTTGGCCCTAGACATGTCATGGCGCTTCATCTTAGGATCACAATCCATGCGCGCCCTGGGGGATTGGCTTAGGACATGTCTTGTCCCTCGCCAAGACTGAGTATCGCTCTCGCGTGCACAGCCCAATCTTCAAGATTGACACTCGCCTAGTGCATCCGTGACTAGCTCGTGCCTCGCCCGAGTAAGGCAACCTTTAGTCCTTGGCCATTGTCATGCGCGTCTTTCGTGCCATGCCCATACATTGCCCTCGCGACACGCTTCCATCCCTAATAGTGCAATGGCGCCCCACAAGTGCATCTTTAGGCCAACGGACCCTTGCTTGCATGGTTGAACCCAAGCCATGCTCACAAGTCGACACATGATGCCTCTATGACAGGTGCGTCAAGTATCCAATCGGCACAGAGGTCTCGTTCCAACATTCGGCAGCGCGCGGGGCTGGCCGTCCCACACATCGAGCCTCCAGCACCACTTTGATGCCCAACGCTGGCCCGAAGGTGTTGCGCCGTCCATACGAGTTCCCAAACTCCTATGGATACCTTTGACACTCCTTTGAGTCATCTAGGCAGGCCCTTGAGGTTTCCCCTAAGGTAGCTCGTTCGATACGGCTTGGTGGCAGCATGTATGGGGGAGGGAGGTCGGAGCTTTCATCACCTATACCCCCTTATATATGGTTAAAATTAAAAAGTCCAAGTTGCTCGAGTAGAGAGACCTACGCCAGACAATCAGTAGAGCCTTTTCTCACGAGTTCTTAACCGAAATCACAATTCTAAAGTGCAAGTTGTGACAACTAGTCTTAATTAAAATATGACTGACATAGATCTCGCACCACAACTAGTCCATTGCTGATTTAACTTGGCTTGTGTTAGAAACATAGTCTCACGTTAATTAAATGGGGAAACGGTATTTTTGCAAATATTCACGAGTAGCTTGACCGATTACGATAATGTTCTGGACAACATTTAGGAAATGTTTTTTTGGATTTTTTTATCCAAAAAGAATTCTGGTTTTCGATTTGATATGTAGACTCATATAATAGCTTATTTGACGTTTTATTGGTCACAAGATTACTCATTTTTCTGTTTGACTTTAGATACGAGAGAATGTACAACGTACATTATGAGCCCGTTTGGATTAACTTAAAAAAAAATGATTTTTAAGTTAAATAATAAACAAGTGCTGCTAAGCACTTTTTTTTGTTAAAATAGCTAAAATATTCTTAAAATTATTAATATTATAAAGAAGATGATGGCTATAATATTATATTTTCCGTTCATAATTTCAAATGCAGGGGTAACACGTAAATTCATTGAATTATTTGATTTTAGAATATAGTTACACCAATTAAAAAAACAGAAGGATTCAACGATCAAAAAAATTAAATGTTATGGAACTAAAAAAAGAAGCTAAAAGGATAATATTTACAAAAATATTGGAATGTATCAAACATTATTTAAAAAACTACTATTTGCTTCACGTTAAGAATTTCAAAAAATTGACAAATATTGGAGAATGACAATAGCAAGGCGAGATGAAGAACGAAGATTAAAACTGACATAAGGAATGTGACGGGGAAGGGAGCAATACTGGGGAAGAAAGAAAGGAAAGGGATAAGAGGGGAAAATAATGAATGAAAGTGTAAAGAAAGAAATGAAAGGAAAAGAGAGGAAAGTTATGGAAGAAGACGAAGAAGAAAGTAGGCTGCTGCAACAAGAATGGAGAAAAGAAAAGATAGTATGTTGTAGGGTTTTCTACTGAAGGATAATTTCGTGATTAAGAAAAATTATAATGGATAAGAATGTAATATCCTTGATCAAAGTAATATGGCTTTTAAGCCAATTTCGAAAAAGTTGAATTTTCTAACTTATTGGTTTTGGTTTTTTTAAGCAAATTTTAACTTTTTTAAGCTATTATTTTGGTTGCTAAACACTTTCACAAGTTAAAAACTGTTTAAACGCTGGTTTAACCTGATTTTAATCCCGTCCAAACAGAATCTATAGGTTGTATGTTATAGGTTTCCCCACTAACGAGTCTTTAGTCTAGTCAAAGATCGTTGCTCAAATTTTGTGGCAGAAATAGTCGAAAAAATAGATAATTTCACAGCAATCCATATTCACAAAAGAATCCAAATCACTCCAGCTAAGAGGATGTTGTTTTTTTATTCCTTCAAATTACTTCCAAAATTTGAAAAGTTCCCCAGAAAATAAACTTTCAATCAAGAGATTAATTCAAACTACAATTCTGTTCATTCTCCCGTGTCTTATTCTGGTGCTCCGTTGTTACTTGCTGTTTTTCCTTCCTTATTGTAGTTGCTATGTCGTTAGCCATATCGCGGGGTCCTTAGATAGATGTCATGTTCTGTCATCCCTATACTGATGCTTGTTTAGTTTATTAGACCAGTGGGTGTCTTGATTAGTCCTGGCCACTACTTCACCGAGGTCAGTCTTGATACTTACTGGGCACCGCTGTGGTATGCTCATACTATACTTCTGCACATTTTGTGCAGATCCAGGTATCGATCGTTAGTAGATGCGCAGATCCTTGCTGAGGAGACTCAAGGTAAACCTGTCGCTGTGTTCGCAGGCTTCAGAGTCACCTTCCTATTTTGTATTTACATTGTTTTTACTTAATTCTGAACAGTTGTATTTAGAAGTTGTAGTAAACTCTCTAGAGCTTATGACTTGTACTACTGGTTTTGGAAAATTATAAATTTTGTAAAGATTTCTATATCGAGACTGTTAGATTTCCTTTCTTATTTTTGTTACTCAGTAAATGTTAGGCTTCCCTAGTCCCTAAGACTAGGTTCCATCACGATACCCAACAGAGAAAAAATTGGGTCGTGATAAGTTTGTATCAGAGCGATACGTTCATAGGTGCTACGAGTCATAAGCAAGTTTAGTAGAGTCTTGCGGATCGGTACGGAGATATGTGTACTTATCTTCGAGAGGCTACAGAACTATTAGGACAATTTCACTTTCTTCATTCCTATCGTGCGAGTTCATTGATCTTGAAATTTGAAATTTACCATTCCATTCTCTCACAAATGGTAAGGTCACGAGCTGCGGTTCCTGATGATGTTACCCCCGGAGTATATGCCACTATGGTCAGAGGCAGAGGCCGACGAGGAGCACGTGTCGCAGCTAGGGCACCTACCAGAGCAACGGTTGGGGAGCCGCCAGTAGTTCCAGTTGGGGGGCAAGTACCGGAGGCGCCTGTTGTTGCCCCCGGACATTAGGAGACTTTAGCATAGTTCCTGAGCATGTTTGGTATATCGGCTCAAGCGAGGTTATTTCTGGTTGTACCAGTTACTTCATAGACTGGGGGAGGAGCCCAGACTTCCGCCGCCCACACTCCGGAGCAGCGAGTTCACGTTGGCTAGGTTCCAGGTGTCATGGTGACACATGCTGTGGTTCCAGTTTAGCTTATGGTCAGAGCAACAATATCCGAGGAAAGACAGCTTAGATTTGCAAGGTTCAAGAGATATAACCCTCCTACATTCAGCGGTTTGGCTTCAGAGAGTGCACAAGGTTTTCTGGATGAGTGCCATAGCATCCTCCGCACTATGGATATTGTTGAGACGAGTGGGGTTGCTTTTACTACGTTCCATCTTAAGGGAGCAACTCATCAGTGGTGGCGAGCATATGAGTTGGGTAGCCCGGCCGATGCAGCTTCACTTACATGGGTTCAGTTTTCAGAGATATTTTTGAGAAAGTTTGTACCTCAGTCCCTTCGGGATGCATGGCGCGCGGAGTTTGAGCAGTTACGTCTGGGCACTATGTCAGTATTAGGGTATGTTGTCAGATTTAGTGATTTGGCCAGGCATGCACCTGCCTTGGTCGCTTCAGTTAGAGAGCGAGTCCATAGATTCATTGAGGGGTTCAGGCATGATATTCGGTTCAGCATGGCTTGAGAGTTGGAGTCATATGTTTCATTTTAGCAGGTGGTAGGGATCGCTCGCCGATTAGAGGGCATGTGGGACCGGGAGCAAGAGAACAAACGAGATCAAGAGAGAGAATACATGGAGGCGAGGAGGCCTCGTAGACCAGAGAGATCTACTGATCCTTATTTTGGAGGTAGGGTATGACATGGTGAGTTTGGTGGGTCATTTAGTTCAGTTGCACTTCCGGCTTCGCGCAGTGTTTCAAGTGCTTATGGGTCTCAGAGTACTCATACTGCTCAGTTTCCACAACCACGTCAGCAGAGAGGTTGCTTTGAGTGTGGAGATATCAGCCACATTGTCCTAGGCTTCGGGCAGGTGTGTCACAACGAGTTATTCAGGTGTGTAGAGGGCGCCCAAGAGGGGGAGGCCCGACCCGTCGATGTGTTTCATATAGTAGGCTGGAGGCCGCAGCGCCAGATATTATCATACATGTATGTTTTGATCTGTTACAGATGGGCACCATTTGTATTTCATTATAGTTCTGCTGGTCGGGACGAATCCCTTATTTGTTGCTTCATTTATGAGTGAGTTTCATGCTTTGCATTCTATTTTCGTGTTTGCTCCTGTTGGGAGATTCTATGAGTGGTAGCATGTGTCTATCATTATTTTTATTCATCATTGAGAGTGGTGAGACTAGAAGTGAGTCCTTGTTGTTCATCATGGTAAGCTTGATATGACTTTTCCTGAGTATTTTGGTTACGAGTTGTGATTTGATACTCTATCGGGGTGAGAGTTCATCGAGTGTTGTGATTTACTGGAAGATCTGAGTTAGTGGAAGATTTCAATTGGTATGATATATATTCGATATGTGATTTAGAGTTGAGGGCTGGACCCTCGTGATCTCTTGTGATTCGATATGTTTGAACCGGGCTGGGTACCGCGGTGGAAGTTATATGAGGATGGTACCCTTGTGATTGTTCATATGCTTTAATTCTTTCCTTGTTATATTGTTTTGTAGGTTAGTATTGATAGAGAGTTGTGCCTGTCGTGCTTGTTTGGTAGTTTCCTTATGTGTTTCTCTTTTCATATTCAGTCAATTTTGTTCTGTGCTTCTTGAGTTTTAGCTTGCGGGGTGTGTGCCCGGTGGTGTTAGTTATGGCTTGGTGATTTGGGTGTCAAATTATGAGGTTTTCGTGTTTCTTGCATTATTATCAGTGTTATGGAACTTTGAAACAGAGTTCTATCGGATATGAGGCTAATTGCCAGTGCTGGGTTGATTTCGGGCAGCTATTAGGATCAGAAGTGTTATTAAGTGCATATGTGTGGTGTGTTATGTTGTGTGGTCGTACCTTGTGGGTGTAGGCATGCGTTGGTGGAGCTGGTTGAGGCTGATACCGGATATGAATTTAGAATCGGGTCTTTTGTAAATGAATAGAAGGTGAGAATTTGGGGTATGAGGCTTATCGGTGTTGGTAGAAAGGCTAAATTGCAGTTGATATGGTGTATTCAGGCTTATGCAGATTGGGGTGACACGGGATCACCCGCGGGTGTATGCTGGAAGTGTACTTTCAGTGATTTGATGAATTCGAGGCGAATCTTGGCACGTTCGAGGACGAACGTTTGATTTAAGAGGGGGAGAATGTAACGACCCGACCAGGCATTTTGATAATTTAAGCTCCGTTTGGAGGCATAAGGTCTTGAGCAGCTTCACATTATGTATATCGACATGCGTGCATGGTTGGATTGAGTTGTCGGATGATTTGGAGTCAAATTAGAAGAAGGATTCTAGTTTTGGAAGCTTAAGCGGTGAGAATTTGACAGGAATTTGACTTTTTATGTAAAAGGCTCCGAAATGAGTTATGGATGATGTCAGCAGCTTCGTATGGTGATTTTGGGCTTAGTAGCGCGTCTGGAATGTGTTTTGGAGGTCCGTAATAGATTTAGGCTTGAATTGGCGAAAGTTAGATTTTTGGCGATTTCGGTCGGTAGTGGAAATTTTGATATCGAGCCCAGAATAGAATTCCGAAAGTGGCTGTAGTTTTGTAGTGTCATTTGTGACCTGTGTGTGAAATTTGAAGTCATTCGGACTAGGTTTGATATGTTTCGGCATCATTTGTAGAATTTGGAAAATTCACAGTTCCTTAGGTTTGAATCCGTGCTCCATTCATGTTTTTGATGTTGTTCAATATGGTTTGAAGGCTCGACTAAGATCGTCTGGTATTAGATTAGTTCGTATATTGGGTTGAGGTCTCGGGGGCCTCGGGTGCATTTCGGATGCTTAACGGATGAAGTTTTGGACTTAGGCTATTGCTGTAGTGTTTTATGGTGTCTGGTGTTTCGCACCTGCAGAGTGGGAACCGCAGGTGCGGACTCGCACGTGCGGAGATGGAAGCGCTGATGCGAGAATTGAGAGTTGGCATGGGGTCGCAGGTGCGAGGAGGTTCCGCATTTGTGATGTCCGCAGTTGCGCAGGAGGCTCGCAGGTGCGGAGACTGTTGGAGTTAGTGACTTCCACTGGTGTGACTGGTTAGATCGCATGTGCGGTAGGCACAGGTGCGAGAAATTGTTGCAAGTGCGAGGATCGCTGGGTAGAAAAGGGGTTGGAATCGAGGGTTAGTTCATTTTCACTCCATTTTTGATTTTGAGCTCGGGAGAAGGCGATTCTTTGAGAGATTATTAGAGGAATCTTGTGGGTAATGATTTCTAATTCGAATTTGGTTTTATTGCATTAATCTATTGTGGTTTCCTCATTTAATCAAGGTACTTGGGTGAGAAATGTAAGAAATGGGGGGAAAGGTTATCCAATCGAAAATCTGAGTTTTGATCGAGTTCTAGGCATCGAATTTAGATGATTTTTGTACGAGTGGTCTCGTGAGTGAATGAGTGTTCTAAATTGGTAACTTTTACCCGATTCCGAATCGTGGGCCCGGGAAGACGTTTTGGGCGTTTTTCCTATTTTCTTGCCTTAGCTTCGAATTCATTAGCTAAAGTAGTTACTTGTAATATTATTTACACTATGCAATTGATTTGATTAGATTTGGGCCATTCGGAGTTGGATACTCGTGGAAAGAGCGTGGTTTCGGATTGAGTCGAGCGATTCGAGGTAAGTATCTTGCCTAACCTTGTGTGGGGGAACTACCCCTTAGGATTTGAGTCATCTATGTTGATTGTAGTCTGTGTACGCGAGGTGACGAGTGCGTGATCGGACTTATTTGTGGAAAGTTGGTCTTATAGGATTCTTATGTCCTTATATTCCCTGTGTATGATATTGTTCTTGATACACTTGAATTCCTATTTGCTAGTTTCACATCTACATGCTTTGATTAGAGATAATTGCTTTAGGATTCACTCTTACTGTCTATTTGACCCTTATTTGACTTAACCAAAGATTTTACCTCTTCTATCGTCGTGCTATATTTTTCATAACTGCTTATCTTTAATTGAAATCATTATTTTCTCATCCTATAATTGTTTAGTCTTAATTGGAGTTATGATTATCTTCCGCTGCTTATCCTTACTTGAATTGTTGAATATTCCTCGCTCGACCTCAAAAGGAGTTTAGATAGCCTATATCTTAGTTGACTTGCCATTATTTGGAACTATTTGACTCGTGTTGGCTTCTTATTGTTGATTTGAATATTGTGCAATCGTTGCTACATTTTGTTTTATTTTCCCTTGTTAAGTTGTTCTCCTTGTGCCTAGCATTCTTTACTGTGGTTATTCCTTGTGAATGAGTTCTACTGTTCTTGTGATTTAAGTTCTTGAGTTGATTTGCTCGCCGTACTTTGCATCTTTATCATTGTTGCTTTTGTACTTGTTGTGGTGATGTACAAGGTTTCTGTCGTGTTATAGTTGTTATCTCTGTTGTTTGTGCTGCATATTTAAATCGGAACTACGGACGTATTCCGGGAGATCCCCCTGTCTTGCATATTTATTTTGGGACTACGGACGTATTCTGGGAGATTCCCTAGCACTGCATATTTAAATTGGGACTACAGTTGTATTATAGGAGAACCCCTTGTCTTGCATATTTACTTTGGGACTACGGACGTATTCCAGGAGATCCCCCCAGCACTGCATATTTATTTTGGGACTACGGACGTATTCCGGAAGATCCTCCCGTACTGCATAATTAATTTGGGACTACGGGACGGTATCCCGGTAGATTCTCCTGTGGTTATATCTGTGTTCGGAGCTGCTAATCTTTCATGCTTAGGTGTCACAGGGTGACTTATACTCGAAGGATATTACTTGAAAAGTTTATATTTGAAAAGTATTTATCTTGAAGGAACTATGTTTGAAGGATATTTATTTGAAAGGGTTATACTTGAAAAGTATTTATCTTAAAAGAACTATATTTGAAGGCTAATTATTTGAAAAGTTTCTATTTGAAAGGTTTTTTTATCTTGAAAGAACTATGTTTGAAAGATGTTTATTTGAAGGAAGTATATTTCAAAAAAATAATTTCTTATTGGAAAAGATTATATTCTAAAGACCTCAATTTTTAAAAAAAACTTACGGGTGAAAGTTTACATTTTAAGGATTTGACTAATTTATTGGGGTTTGTTGGCTGCTACCTGATGTGAAAACTATTGCAGTTGCTGAGTTACTACTTGTCTTTACTGTATTGTAATTTTCGGATTTAGGTTGTGTTTCCGTTCATTCTCATGTGTCTTATTCTGGTGTTCCATTGTTACTTGATGTTTTTCCTTCCTTATTGTAGTTTCTTTGTCGTTAGCCATACCGCAGGGTCCTTAGATAGATGTCATGTTCTGTTATCCCTATACTTATGCTTGTTCAGTTTATTAGACCAGTGGGTGTCTTGACTAGTCCTCGTCACTACTTCACCGAGGTTAGTCTTAATACTTACCGGGCACCGCTGTGGTGTGCTCATACTACACTTCTACATATTTTGTGCAGATCCAGGTATCGATCGTTAGTAGATGTGCGGATCCTTGCTGAGGAGACTCAAGATAAACCTACCGCTGCGTTCGCAGACTTCGGAGTCACCTCAATATTTTGTATTTACACTGTTTGTACTTACTTCCGAACAATTGTATTTAGAAGTTGTAGTAAATTTTATAGAGCTTATGACTTGTACTACCGATTTTGGGAAATTGTAAATTTTGTAAAGATTTTTATATCGAGACTGTTAGATTTTCTTTCTTATTGTTGTTACTCAGTAAATGTTAGGCTTACCTAGTCCCTAAGACTAGGTGCCATCATGATACCCAACTAAGGGAAAATTGGATCGTGACAAGTTGGTATCAAAGCGCTAGGTTCATAGGTGCTACGAGTCATAAGCGAGTTTAGTAGAGTCTTACGGATCGGTACGGAGACGTCTTTACTTATCTTCGAGAGGCTATAGAACTATTAGGACAATTTCACTTCCTTCTTTCTTATCGTGCGAGTTCATTGATCTTGAAGTTTGAAATTTACCATTCCAATCTTTCACAAATAGTGAGGACACGAGCTGCGGTTCCTGATGATGTTACCTCCGCAGTAGATGCCGCTATGGTTAGAGGCAGAGGCCGACGAGGAGCGCGTGCCGCAGCTAGGGCACCTACCAGAGCATCAGTTGGGGAGCCTCCAGTATTTCCAGTTGGGGGCAAGTACAGGAGGCGCCTGTTGTACCCCCGGATTTCAGGAGACTTTAGCACAGTTCCTGAGCATGTTTGGTATATCGGCTCAGGCGGGGTTATTTCGGGTTGCACCAGTTACTTCACAGACTGGGGGAGGAGCCCAGACTCCCACCGCCCACATTCTAGAGCAGCGAGTTCATGCTGGTCAGGTTCTAGATGTCATGGGGACACAGGCTGTGGTTCCAGTTTAGCTTATGGTCAGATTAGCAGCATCCGAGAAGGGCAGCTTAGATTTGCAAGGTTCAAGAGATATAACCCTTCTACAATCAGCGGTTTGGCTTCAGAGAGTGCACAAGTTTTCTGGAAGAGTGCCATAGCATCATCCGCACTATGGATATTGTTGAGACGAGTGGGGTTGCTTTTACTACGTTCCAGCTTAAGGGAGCAGCTCATCAGTGGTGGCGGGAATATGAGCTGGGTAGCCCGCCCGATGCAGCTTCACTTACATGAGTTCAGTTTTCAGAGATATTTTTGAGAAAGTTTGAACCTTAGTCCCTTCGGGACGCATGGCGCGCGGAGTTTAAGTAGTTGCGTCTGGGCACTATGCCAATATTAGGGTATGCTGTCAGATTCAGTGATTGGGCCACGCATGCACCTGCCTTGGTCGCTTCAGTTAAAGGACGATCCATAGATTCATTGAGGGGCTCAGGCATGATATTCAGTTCAGTATGGCTCGAGAGTTGGAGTCATATGTTTCATTTCAGCAGGTGGTAGGGATCGCTTGCCGGTTACAGGGCATGAGGTACCGGGAGCGAGAGAACAAACGAGATCAGGAGAGAGAGTATAGGGAGGCGGGGGGCCTCGTAGACTGGAGAGATCTACTGATCCTTATTTTGGAGGCAGGGTACAACATGGTAGGAGTTTGGTAGATCAACTAGTTCAGTTGCACTTTCGGCTTCGTGCAGTGTTTCAGGTGCTCATGGGTCTCAGAGTACTCGTACTGCTTAGTTTCCATATCCATGTCAACAAAGAGGTTGCTTTGAGTGTGGAGATATCAGCCACAATGTCCTAGGCTTCGGGAAGGTGTGTCACAACGAGTTATTCAGGTGAGTAGAGGGCGCCCAAAAGGGGGAGGCCCGACCCGTTGATGTGTTTCATATAGTAGGCTGGAGGCCGTTGTGCTAGATATTATCATACAAGTATGTTTTGATATGTTACAAAGGGGCACCATTTGTATTTCATTATAGTTTTGCTGGTCGTGACGAATCCCTTATTTGTTGCTTTATTTATGAGTGAGTTTCATGCTTTGCACTATATTTTCGTGTTTGCTCCAATTGGGAGATTCTATAAGTGGTAGCCTGTATCTATCATTGTTTGTATTCATCATTGAGAGTGGTGAGACTAGAAGTGAGTCTTTGCTGTTCATCATGGTAAGCTTGATGTGATGTTTCTTGAGTATTTTGGTTACGAGCTGTGATTTGATACTCTACCGGGGTGAGAGTTCAGTGAGTGTTGTGATTTACTGGCAGTGCTGAGTTAGTGGAAGATTTCAATTGGTATGATATATATTCGATGTGCGATTTAGAGTTGAGGGCGAGACCCTCGTGATCTCTTGTGATTCGATATGTTTGGACCGGGCTGAGTACTGCAGTGGAAGTTATATCAGGATGGGACCCTTGTGATTGTTCATATGCTTTAATTCTTTCCTTGTTATATTGTTTTGTAGATTAGTATTGATAGAGAGTTGTGCCTGTCGGGCTTGTTTGGTAGTTTCCTTATGTGTTTCTCTTTTCATATTCAGTCAATTTCGTTCTGTGCTTCTTGAGTTTTAGCTTGCGGGGTGTGTGCCCGGTGGTTTTAGTTATGGCTTGGTGATTTGGGTGTCAAATTATGAGGTTTTCGTGTTTCTTGCATTATTATCAGTGTTATGGAAGTCTGAAGCAGAGTACTATCGGATATGAGGTTAATTGCGAGTACTGGGTTGATTTCGGGCAGTTATTGAGATCAAAAGTGTTATTAAGTGTCTATGTGTGGTGTGTTATGTTATGTGGTCGTACCTTGTGAGTGTAGGCATGAGTTGGTGCAGCTGGTTGAGACTGATACCGTATATGAATTTAGAATCGGGTCTTTTGCAAATGAATAGAAGGTGAGATTTTGGGGTATGAGGCTTATCGGTGTTGGTAGAAAGGCTAAATTGCAGTTGATATGGTGTCTTTAGGCTTATGCATATTGGGGTGACATGGGATCACCCGCGGGTGTATGCTGGAAGTGTACTTTCAGTGATTTGATGAGTTCGAGGCGAATCTTGGCACGTTCGAGGACGAACGTTTGATTTAAGAGGGAGAGAATGTAACGACCAGACCGGTCGTTTTGATAATTTAAGCTCCATTCGGAAGCATAAGGCCTTGAGCAGCTTCATATTATGTATATCGACCTGCGTGCATGGTTGGATTCAGTTGCCGGATGATTCGGAGTCGAATTGGAAGAAGGATTCTAGTTTTGGAAGCTTAAGTAGTGAGAATTTGACCGGAATTTGACTTTTCATGTAAACGACTCCAGAATGAGTTATGGATGATGTCAGCAGCTTTGTATGGTGATTTTGGGCTTAGGAGCGCATCCGGAATGTATTGTGGAGGTCCGTAGTAGATTTAGGCTTGAATTGGCAAAAGTTGGATTTTTGACAATTTCGGTCGGCAGTATCGAGCCTAGAATAGAATTCCGGAGGTGACTGTAATTTCGTAGTGTCATTTGTGACATGTGTGTGAAATTTGAAGTCATTCGGACTAGGTTTGATATGTTTCGGCGTCATTTGTAGAATTTGAAAAATTCAAAGTTCCTTAGGCTTAAATTCGTGCTCCATTCATGTTTTTGATGTTGTTCAATGGGGTTTAAAGGCTCGACTAAGATCCTATGGTGTTATAGGATTGGTTGGTATATTTTGTTAAGGTCTTGGGGGCCTCGGGTGTGTTTCGGTGCTTAACGGATGAATTTTTAGACTTAGGCCATTGCTGAAGTTTTTTCTGGTGTATGGTATTTCGCACTTGCAGAGTGGGAACAGCAGGTGCGGACTCGCACATGCGGAGATGGAAGCGCAGATGCGAGAATTAAGAGTTGGCATGGGGTCGCAGGTGTGAGGAGGTTCCGCATCTTCGATGCCCGCAGATGCGCAGAATTCTCACAGGTGCGGAGACTGTGGGAGTTAGTGATTTCTGCAGGTGCAACTGGTTAGATCGCAGTGCGATAAGCGCAAGTGCGAAAAATGGTCACAGGTGCGAGGATCGCTGGGCAGAAAAAGGGTTGGAATCGAGGGCATTTTCACTCCATTTTTTATTTTGAGCTCAGGAGAAGGCGATTCTTTGAGGGATTTTCAGAGGAATCTTGTGGGTAACGATTTCTTACTTGAATTTGGTTTTATTGCATTAATCAATTGTAGTTTTCCTCATTTAATCAAGGTAATTGGGTGAGAAATGTAAGAAATGGGAGGAAAAGTTCCCCAATCAAAATTCTGAGTTTTGATCGAGTTCTAGGCATCAGATTTAGATGATTTTTGTACGAGTGGTCTCGTGAGTGAATGGGTGTTCTAAATTGGTAACTTTTACCCGATTCCGAGTCGTGGGCCCGGGGAGACGTTTTGGGCATTTTTCCTATTTTCTTGCCTTAGCTTCGAATTCATTAGCTAAAGTAGTTACTTGTAGTATTATTTACATTATGCAATTGATTTGATTAGATTTGGGCCATTCGGAGTTGGATACTCATGGCAAGAGCGTGGTTTCGGATTGAGTCGAGCGATTCGAGGTAAGTATCTTGCCTAACCTTGTGTGGGAGAACTACCGCTTAGGATTTGAGTCATCTATGTTGATTGTAGTCTGTGTACGCGAGGTGACGAGTGCGTGCTCGGACTTATTTATGGAAAGTTGGCATTTTAGGGTTCTTATGTCCTTATATTCCCCGTGTATGATGTTGTTCTTGATACGCTTGAATTCCTATTTGCTAGTTTCACCTCTACATGCTTTGATTAGAGATAATTACTTTAGGATTCACTCTTACTGTCTATTTGACCTTTATTCGACTTAACCAAAGATTTTACCTCTTCTATCGTCGTGCTATATTTTTCATAACTGTTTATCTTTAATTGAAATCATTATTTTCTCATCCTATAATTGTTTAATCTTAATTGGAGTTATGATTATCTTCCGCTGCTTATTCTTAGTTGGATTGTTGAATATTTCTCGTAATTGCTCAACCTCAAAAGGAATTTAGATAACGTGTATCTTAGTTGACTTGCCATTATTTGGAACTATTTGGCTCGTGTTGGCTTCTTATTGTTGACCTGAATATTATGAAATTGTTGCTACATTTTGTTTTATTTTTCCTTATTAAGCTGTTCTCCTTGTGCTAGTATTCTTTACTGTGGTTATTCCTTGTGAATGAGTTCTATCGTTCTTGTGATTTAAGTTCTTGAGTTGATTTGCTCGTCGTACTTTGCATCTCTATCATTCTGTTGTTTGTGCTGCATATTTAAATTGGAACTACAGACGTATTCCGGGAGATTCCTCTGTCTTGCATATTTATTTTGGGACTACAGACTTATTCCGGGAGATCCCCTAGCACTGCATATTTAAATTGGAACTATAGATGTATTCTGGGAGACCCCCCTGTCTTGCATATTTATTTTGGGGCTACAGACGTATTTCGGGAGATCCCCCAGTACTGCATATTTATTTTGGGACTATGGACGTATTCCTGGAGATCCCCCTGTACTGCATAATTAATTCGGGACTACGGGACGGTATCCCGGTAGATTCTCCTGTGGTTATATCTGTGTTTGGAGCTGCTAATCTTCCATGCTTAGGTGTCACAGGGTGACTTATACTAGAAGGATATTACTTGAAAAGTTTATATTTGAAAAGTCTTTATCTTGAAGGAACTATGTTTAATGGATATTTATTTGAAAGGGTTATACTTGAAAAGTATTTATCTTGAAAGAACTATGTTTGAAGGCTAATTATTTGAAAAGTTTATATTTGAAAGGTTTTTTTAACTTGAAAGAACTATATTTGAAAGATATTTATTTGAAGGAAGTATGTTCCAAAAAATAATTTCTTATTAGAAAGGATTATATTCTAAAGACCTCAATTTGTTTTTTAAAAAACTTACGCGTGAAAGTTTACATTTGAAGGATTTAACTAATTTATTGGGGTTTGTTGGCTGATACTTGATGTGAAAACTATTCCAGTTGCTGAGTTACTACTTGCCTTTACTGTATTGTGATTTTCGGATTTGGGTTGTGTTTTCATTCATTTTTCTGTGTCTTATTCTGGTGTTTCGCTGTTACTTGTTGTTTTCCTTCCTTAGATAGATGTCATGTTCTGTCATCCCTATACTTATGCTTGTTTAGTTTATTAAACCAGTGGGTATCTTGACTAGTCCTCGTCACTACTTCACCGAGGTTAGTCTTGATACTTACTGGGCACCACTGTGGTGTGCTCATATTACACTTCCGCATATTTTGTACAGATCCAGGTATCGATCATTTGTAGCTGTGCGGATCCTTGCTGAGGAGACTCAAGGTAAACCTGCCGCTGCGTTCGCAGGCTTCAGAGTCACCTTCCTATTTTGTATTTACACTGTTTTTACTTACTTCCGAATAATTGTATTTAGAAGTTGTAGTAAACTCTCTAGAACTTATGACTTATACTAGCGGTTTTGAAAAATTATAAATTTTGTAAAGATTTTAATATCGAGACTGTTAGATTTCCTTTGTTATTGTTGTTACTCAGTAAATGTTAGGCTTACCTAGTCCCTAAGACTAGGTGCCATCACGATACCCAACGGAGGGAAAATTTGGTCGTGATACGTAATGCTACGAAGTAAGGCATGACTCAACTACCTCCTAACCTACAACCCTAATACTCGACCTCCACATCTTCCTATCAAGTGTCATGTCCTCGGAAATCTGGAGCCTCGCCATATTCTGCCTGATCACCTCTCCCCAATACTTCTTAGGTCGCCCTCTACCTCTTCTCGTGCCCTCCACAACCAGCCGCTCACACCTCCGTACCGGAGCATTTGAGTTTCTCATCTGAACATGTCCGAACCATCTAAGCATATGATAGATCAAGAACCCAAAAACTGAAGAGGGTTACTATGGACCAGTTTAAAAGAGGAATTTACATGCAATACAACTTATTTAGAACTTAATTAAATAAGTTATAACTACTTTTAGAAAATTATATAAATATAATTTACTTTAAAATCTACACCTAAAATCTCTCTCTTGAGATTCTCTCACCTAAAATGTATTTATCCGTATTAATTTCCCCCCAATTTCTCCATTTAAAGATTCATGTATATCCTAATGTCCCTAGCCTCTTTCCTCCCTTTACATATCTATAAGATAAGATATCCCCGAACTCGTAGAAAATAATATTTCACCCTGTCCTTCGTCCACCCCTACAAAATTCTCATACCTATCTTCATACTCTATTATAGTATATTTCTTATCACCCAGTTTGACTTTTCTGTACAATTACTATATATTATGCACTAATAGTATATTGTATAATATAAATTAAAGGTAGACTAATAAAATTATTCTATGTTGGATTTTAAAGTGTTATTAATGTTTGTATATTGTATAATTACATATAATATATGATATATATATGTACTATTGCATATTGTATATTATATATTATATATTATATAATGTATAATTGTTAAACATAATAACTCATCATATTTAATTTCTTGAAGATTGGCTTTCTCTGATTAAAATGATGCCAACGGTGATGAATTGACTGGAGGAAAATATCTCTGGTAAGTATACCAAAATGGAGAATGAAATTGAAATAACAAAGAATCTGAAGATGGACCGGAGAACCTATTTTAATGGAGGATGCAACTTACTTTTACGGAGGATGCATCATGGTTATGATATAATGTTATCATGTAACCTAAAGCATTTATAGTTATAATCTATAATTAACAAAATTGAGAATTTCAAGGGACTAATTATGGATATGTTTCAGAATTAGATTCCTTTTTTCCAGGCTTTTCGCTGTATTTTAGGGTATATTTTTTATACATCACTATGTTTATGTTGTAGAATATGTTATTATTTTAATAGTTGTAGATTATGGAATTTTTTATGAATTCATAAGTAAACATGAAAATTTACTTCCTTCTTTGAAAGGAAAGGACTAGCTGCATGAGATTAAAATATTTTTGGGCCTGCAAACCACAAGACTATTGGGCTAAGAAGCTCCAACGAGATGGAGTTGGGCTTGTGGACGACCTAACAACAATTATGGGCTCACATATTTGACAGTAGTTCGGAAGTCCAATTCAGCCACATAGGTGGGTAAATTTACTGTCCTTTTAACCCCCATCAATTTACTATCCTTCTAACTTAGTTTATTATTATGGTTTGTTGACTTTAATTTGCGAATTAAACTTCATCACTAATACTTAGTATTTCTTGATTATTTTACTTTCCTTTTCACTGAACTTGAGTACTTAAATTAGGTAATTAAACTTTAGCATTTTTTCTTTGAACTATTACAGAATTTAATAACTTGTTATTTGCAGATGTGCAAGCATAATGTTGATATTTGGGCCTCTGCTGACTGATCAGATAGTACCAAAAAAAGACAAAATCTCAACTTGCTTTACTTCATTGCGGTTCACACTCAGGTAAATTAAAATGGCATTGGTCTCAAAACATCTCTTTATTTTGTCTTATTCAAATCTTTTCGGTATGTCAAACTGCATACGATTTTATGTCTCCATTAAACCTCTACTTCTGCAATTGATCAATCAAATGTTTAGCTTTGCGCATGAGAATTATATGTTTATATTATATGCTTTTGGTCCTCCTATAAAGGATTTCTACTGTCTACCCAAATTTTATTTTTATTTTTCCTATGATTGAACTCTAAACATGACAAAACAATGTGTTTCACGCTTTCCTACCTTTAGATTGCGATATATGTAAAATGTCTTCTTATTAAGGATTTGTATGATCCACATAAATTTTCTTTTCATTTCTCCACTGTGTACCTACCAGTACTACTAACCAAGGTGTAGAGCTAGCTACTCTCATGCTCTTTTCTATCATCTACTTCCTAGCTTGTAACGCGTTGTTTCTAGCATCAACCTATAACCTCATAATACTTTTTACGTTTGAGTTTATTTAAAAAAGAGTTAACATATTCAAAAAATTGAAATTTTTTAACTTTAAACTTTCTTTTATGTTTTCTTAACATTGTGCGCTTATAGGCAAATAAATTATGACACATTTAGAATACTAGTTTAAAATACTTCAATTATATCCAGAAGTCTTTTATTTAACAGTCAAACGTATATAAAATAAAATGGGGACTCTACGACAACAACAACAACCCAGTATAATTTTACTAGTGGGGTCTGGGGAGGGTAGTGTGTACGCAGACCTTACCCATACCCTGGGGTAGAGAGACTGTTTTCAAATGACCCTCGGCATCCTTCCCTCCAAGAACTCCCTACCTTGCTCTTGGGTGACTCGAACTCACAACCTCTTGGTTGGAAATGGAGGGTGTTTACCATCAGAGCAACCCACCTTGTCGGAAAAAAAAAATGGGGACTCTACAAGTGAAAAATACAACTATAATAGCAATATACTTAGTATAATAGATGTTACTTCTACCTTGTGAAAGTAAAAATTCCGATAGACGTTTAACAAGTGAAAAAAGGAAAGAAGAAATAAAAAGGGTGAGGTGAATGGTCCAAGACGAATCAGGCGTACAATAAAAACAAGGGGTTGCAGTGGTCTATCGTTATCAGATATCTGGTGTGGCATTCTTTCATTTAACATTCTTACATACAGCTGAGCTGCGCTTCGCTTCTAGGGTTTTCCTTTTAGAATTTTGAGACATAGAATGAGTGCTCACATGATGACCTCATGATAAATGGCCCCCACTAAAAGAAAGACAAGACGTGAATTTGATCAGTTGTTTTAACTACAATAGAGAAACTTCTGCATCTCTTTGCTTCCTTATTTATGCCTTTGCCTGTTGCCCCTCTGTATTGTCCCTCTCTTTCTCAGTTTTGTTTCCTTCCCTAACTCCATTTATTGCTCCTCTCCCCCTTTTTGTTTCCACTTCTACTTTCTTATTTTCTTCAATTCAATTCCCTCCTCTTCCTACGTTCTTCTTTTATATATCTCCTATACTTTCTAAGATAAAATAGAATTCAATTATTAAAAAAAAAAAACATACTCTATTGCATAAATCATCCCGTGTTCAAGTAAGGTATGTGGCAGGGGCGAAGGTACATATCCCTGAGGGTGGTCAACTTACCATCCTTTGTCGAAAAATTATACCGTATATATAAGTAAAATATTAGATTTTAATGGTATATAACATATATTGAACATCCTTTATCGGGGATCTTTTTTAATTATTTCAAGTTTGAACACACTAAATGAAATTCCTAGCTTCGCTACCGGTCTAGGGAAAGGTCCGACCAAAGAGATGTGATTTAGACAACTTACCCCTAATACAAACATTAATATCTGCTTCCACGGCTTGAACTCATGACCTATGGGTCGCATGGAGATAATTTTACCGTTATTTCAAGACTCTCCTTCAAATTTAATTATACTGCAACTTAAAAATAAAATATCAAACGAAGTATAGTTTTATAGATTTAACTTATATATACTAATGTTATACTAAGAAGTATCTTATCTGCGTATGATATCTTGTTGTAGCAAGGAATTTGATGTAACTTTTTGATTTGATAATTCCACTTTTTATTACATTTAGATGTCATGATATAGTGCAATATGATCTTTTGCAGCAACGTGATTATCATTTGTAATATAAGGTCCCTGTGCCACCATATGGGAGATTTAATTGAGAAACAAAATAGTGTAAGAATACAAAAGAAAAACTCATTTTATTCTGCACTAAGTCAAGAAAACTATTACAATGCCTGAAATGACTGTCAAGTAGACCCAACGTTTTCTATAGATGATCTTTGATATATTTAATAATAAGAAAATTCAAAGCATCTAGTTGGGTTGTGCTAACTCATGACCTTTAGGGTTGTAGCATGTATATGCTTGACAGGGGAAAATGAACATTGGGGAAGAATTTGAAATGTCCTCAAAAACATGGTGGCTAATTAACCAAATTAACAGGAGAAGGATTAGCCATATCGATTCTAACAAATTAAAGCAAAAGAAGTGGGATATGTTTGTTTCGTATACTGACAATAAGATCGTGGAAAATAATGGAAAAAAACTATATGAGTTGTTGAAAAAAATGATTTGGATGTCACTTTTTGAAGAAAAGATAGATCCCTTTTTTTCCAGGTCAAGGTAAAAGTTAGGGTAAGAAGGAGGCAAAAAGTACACTTTGGCATGGCAAAGATTCTCAATCACCACCCTCACTCTACAGTTCTTTTATCTCCTTTCTTTTCTTTATTTTTATTTTTATTTTGCAGTTTGTACACAATTATATTTCTTCTTATTCGTCCTTGTCTAACAGCTTGGATACAGATCTGTTCCTTTTCCTGAATTATGATTAGCATGCAGATTTGATGAATCAAGTCTCATAGAATTTAGTACAAATATAGAAGTGAAAAAGTGGGGAAAAATCGATCGGAATATGCAGTGTCTTGTAAAATCTTATATTGTGACGAATTCAATCCCTCTCATATGAGCTTATAATTCGAACAAAGAATCAAATCTCTAAAAGCTTACGAAAGCGCGATAAAGAGCATCTTTGAAACCTTAGCATGTCCCTCAATATCTTTAGATACTTAATTAGGATGCATTTCGATTTCAAAGTGATAAATGACCTTGAAATGCATTTCGATTTCAAAGTGATAAATGACCTTGAAATTAGAGACAAAGCCGAAATTTGAAATTATTAATTTTGAATTTGCAATCGAAACCATATCGATGTTATACATTTGATTAATAATGTTTTTAATACAATTGTAGGTAGGGTCTAAGAAAAAAGCTGCACGGTTCGTTCAAACCCCCCTAGCTAAGCCAGATGCTAATTTGTAAATCATATAATAAAATTGTTGGTCATTCAACTTGAAACTCTCTGAATATGTTGAATAACGTGAACATATGCAATGAGTTTCATCTCAAAATTAATTAATTCACAAGTGCAAATAGCTTTTGCGTATGCAAATGTACGTACAAGACATTTACATCGTGTACTAAAGCGATTTAAACCCAATACTGCCTTGATATATTTCTAACTTTTTCTTTGTTTACCTAATTTATGAGTATCTGGCCACCAAGTTTTGTTACATTATCTAAAACTGTAGCTATAAAACTGTAAATAATAATAATAATAATGAGTATAGTTCGCAAAATAGCTTAAAAATTGTTGACTGGCTCAAGACTCAAGGTTGAATTCCTAGCTTGCACAATTAATGGTTGAAAAAACCATAAGCTAGGATGTGTTGTTACCTCAACTATTTTTTTACTGTTTGGCTCAATAGAAACAAGAACACTTTTGAAAATAAAATAGCCTATTAAGGTGAAACAAATCTTTGAGAATTACATTGGCGGCCTAAAATGGACTATATATAATCTACGGAAAGTAAATTAATGTAGCAACCTCTGCAAATGCGATTTATCTTCGTTAAGACTATAGGATACAAGACCTAAAAGTTTCATACTCCCACACACCAAGATAGAAAAAAAAAAAGAAAAGAAGAAAAGGAAAGAAAAAACTGATGATGCTGAACTCAATAAAGGACATGCATAATGTGAAATATGAATGCATGATATTGTGTAATACATGTTAGTACAAAGAGCTCATGAGCTACAAAGAAACACTCAGAAAACCACGAAGAAAAAGTCAAAAAAGTTTTACCAAACAAAAAATCAAAAGAGAAGGAAAGAAGCAATAATTCAGTGTAGGTTAGAAAACCCACAGTGTTGTCTGTGAAAGAGCCTTAGGAGATTCACGAATTGTCTAACACAACAAAAGGTACTAACCACTGCCAAAGATAAAATTGTACGATAAAGAAAAACGAGGACCGCAAAAAACCCTAGCTAGCAGCTGGAAACAAAACCTGCAGGCTTTAAATTTCGCCTTTTTCTTTCTTTCTTTCTTTCTTTCTTTCTTTCTACATGTTCAGTTTGAGTTAATTCTAAAGTTACCCTCTCATTCTGATTTTAATTCTGTTTGTCAATGTGTAATGGCCCTTCCCTTCTGAATTTCTTTTAGACACTCTCTGCATGTACATGGCTCAGCATCGACGTGTCAACTTCTTCTTATTATCCTTGTAATTGTGCTGCTATAATTCTAACTTTGCATAGAAAGCAACTGCTCCTATTTATTGGAAACTATGGCGTTTCCATGCGCTTTCAAAGGGTAAATAGAAAGCAACTTCTCTTAATATAAAGTGAATTTTTGTGGAACTCAACTTCAAAACTTATCTCATACTATAAGATAAGGATTGCTCAAAACTATATTAGGGAACATTGGAGTTTGTTTTCCCAATCATGTTAAAAATATTATACTTAGCTTGTCCCTCGTCGGTTGTATAAGGGTCTCCAAATTAGATGGTCCTGCGTTACTCCACATTATACTTTAAGATTTTGGATTGGATATACTCAGATTCTTTTGTCATTGTAAGACTATCTTACGAACTACATATATGAAGTATGGACAATATAATACGGGGAATCCAACATTGAGTAAATCAATAAATATAATAGTTTGATTCTTATACCATATTAAGAAAATGAACCTTAATCAACCCAAAAGCTAATTCATAAAACATGGACCGAACAAAATCCCATAAGAAGATAATACAAGCTATTCATGATCGCCGATCGATAATGATCAAATAATTAACAATAATCTAAACGTGTTAGAATATTAGGCGTGCATCTTCTGTTTAATTGGTTCCAATGGCCCCACCCTCAGCTTACGCTAGAAAAAATACCACTCTAGTCACATTTTCTTTTCAAACCGAAGCATACAGTCGTTTATTTCTTTTTAATTTTTAAACAGAATGTAGACTCAACTTATCCTATTCTATATATGTCAACCTTAGTGAAGGACTAAAGGGGAGGAGTGTAAAACTGTGATTAATGTCCAAATCACTTCAACATATAAACTGATCAAATCCATATTTCAATTTTCATCATCCATTTCTGAGTCCCTTGTCAACGTCAGCTTCATTATCTTCGCCCCAGCCTAAGCACAAAAAAACATACATAGGGAGTGTGTGTATATATATATATCAACTTTATAAGAGTCAAATTAATTTGTAGGAGCAATGACATTTTTGGCTAAACAAGAGGCCAACTGCTCTCAACATCAGAATTTCTACGAGATAGCTACAACTTAATTACCACTAAAAATAAGAAGTAAAAGCATTTCATAGACATGGTCCAAATGCATTTTAAGGCAATCTATATATATATATATATATATCAACTTTATAAGAGTCAAATTAATTTGTAGGAGCAATGACATTTTTGGCTAAACAAGAGGCCAACTGCTCTCAACATCAGAATTTCTACGAGATAGCTACAACTTAATTACCACTAAAAATAAGAAGTAAAAGCATTTCATAGACATGGTCCAAATGCATTTTAAGGCAATCTTTGATTTCCCGAAATGATACATATATCATTGAACCACAACATTACTAATAATAGGGGGGAAATCCCATCATTAATTTTAAGTTACATAAATAGGAAGAGACTAAAAAATTAAAGCACCCGGTCTCTAGATCCCTTAGTTTTTAAGTGGAAGAAACTCAAAAAACTGGTAATGAGAACCACTAAAGTTACTATTCGAGTTAGCATCGGCCCCTGATATCTCTACTTCATCCTTCTCTGAAAGATTATTATCGTCGTTGCTGCTGCGGAGAGGAAACAATTCAAGGGTCTGAGATTCTTCCTGGCCAACATCTCCAAGATTGTTTTCGATATTTTCGTGTTTGTTATTATCTGTTCTGAAGGGTGCTATAAAAATGTTGAGATGATCTTTGGTTTTGAAGAGTTGCTTTGGCTCCATTGTCGTTCTTGGTGTTGATGGACTACTACTGCAAATTATTGGAGTAGTAATAGTATTACTAATTGATGCAGTAGATGAGTTGATGTTCATGAGATGATGATGGGGGGTGGTGGAGGTGGGAGGTGAACAAGACAAATGCATCATCTGCCACGTGGCATTCCTTTGATCAGCTAGTAATAGGCTCCTTCTTTGTTCTCCTTCATCGAGTGGTATCCATCTTTCTGCTGCTATTCTACATTCTGCCACTCCTGCTGCTTTTGTTGTTGCCACAGTTTTCTGTAAATTTATTGCAATGCAAAAAAGAAATCATCAATTTCCTTGTTACCACTATTTCATGCAACGTTTATTATCTTTTTCGAGTGAAAAGTAACAACCCTAGTTTGACCATTGTTCATAGGCACAGCAAAATGTTTAGTTTCTCTATATATGAATATCATTACTTCCTGATTTGATAGAGCATTTTACCTACGCTATATGGAAAGTCAAATATCACTGAAGAGGGTTTGGAAATGTCTTTTCGTGATAGGATGGATCATAGGTGCCCATATCACTTGTCTAATGAAATGTAAAAGCACAAAATCCCAAAACCCTAGCTATTTAGCTATTCATTCAACTAGCTACGTACGTACAGAATTGGCAGCCCCAACAGAAAGGAAGAATCACAGCTTTTGGACCCTTTTATATTTCCCAAGAAATATTGCTTTTGTTAATTTACTGCCTAGCTACGGCGTGATCAATAAATAGATCTTCCTTTTTCATCTTAGACTGTTTTTTTGTTTTTTGAAAAAACAAAACAATATCTATATGTTTTCTATGATCTTGTAATCATAACAATATAATGACCTGTTTAAGAAATTCTAATTGCTTTTTTGGTTATGAAAATGAGAATGGAGAGTCTAAGGAGAGAGAAAAAAAAAGGCAAAGTGAAAAATATATAGGGAATTAAGGACCTCTGCAAGAGTACTGCAGTTTGTTGGGGATGGCCAGTTCTTGGTCTGTTCAATTTCAAATCCTGTCCTATTTGCCCCTGCAAGATCGACGACAAACACAAAAACAAAAGAGTAAAGAAACTTTTTATATCTCAAGCAACAATCCGAATGGAAGAAGAAAAAGCATATCTCTCAAAATCCAAACACGAATGCAACTTTACATCTTAAATAACAACAAAATACGAGTGGGGATGGATTGGAAAAGAATAAAAGAATATTTAGTGTATCATCACACGCTATCAAACAAATTTCTCTTTCATGTATCATTCTCACTGCATGTCTTTTTGTTAAGTTGCATGTTGTGCACCACCCCTTCAAGATTTATAACATAATACTTGTTCTAATTTTCAAGATTTTCACATGTATAAATATTTGGAGTTTAAATAAATATTTGTGAGTTGAATAAACTCATCATGTGGCGGAGCCATGTTCATTGAAGGGGTTCAACTAGATCTCCTTCGCTAGAAAATTGTACTGAAAATCCTTTTATATATATATATATATCATTATAAATCCTTTGATAAATTTCTGACTTTGACCTGGCTTAAACTATACACAAGCAAATGGATTAACGTATACCTGATTCTTTCCTTCCGGTGTTTTCTGCGTTACAATTACTACGAGACTGATCATCGCCACCACCAGCAGCAGCAGCGGATTCAAGTTGACGGCGTCGTTTTTGGCGTTCCCTAGCCTTGTGATTTTGAAACCAGTAAAAAACATTCTTGCCTTCAATTTTCCCATAACGTCGAAGTTGAGCAGTAATATGCTGAATCTGTTCAGCAGAAGGAGTTCTCGTGCCACGTCGATACAACTCCTCGAGGGTTTGAAGTTGTTCTGGAGTTGGATTCCAACGTGAGCTCACAACTAATTGTTGTGTATTAAAATCTCTCTTATTTTGCTCACTCATAGCTGAGGTGAAAAGAAAAATGTAACCATTAAAATATAAATATGACTAGTCGTTAGATCTGTTGATATATGACTTTTTTGATATACGAAGTAAGACAAAGTATCAATGTCACGCATGCAAAAAAAGGAACGGAAAGGGAAAAAAGAGAAAAGTAGAAAGACAACTCTATATAGTATATATATAATCTCTAGCATTTAATTACTTACCAAGCTGATGGTGATTAAGTGCAATAAAATTTTCGCCATGAATACTTCTTAAACAAGTTGGATTAGTAGAAATATTAGCAGTGGGAAGATGAGGGACTCTTGGCATTAGTGGACGAAGCTTTCTGCCATTGAAGGAATCCTGCATGTTGAAATCTCCCCCGTCGTTGTAACCCATCATCCACATTTTTTTATCTCTAATTAAATAAAAGGTTGCAAAACAAGGGCTTCTTAATTATTAAGAGATGGGGCTTATATAATTAGTTCAAGTGGTGGATGTTTTTGAGTTACTGAAAAGGAAAAGAAGGGAACTTAGAGAAAGAGAATGGAGGTGATCTTTTTAAGTTACTAGAATTAACTATTAGTGGTCAATCGGGTTTCAAAGTAAGAAAAGGCTTATATTGTAATGGTAAAAGTAAAAGAGAGAGGAATAGGGAGAATAACTAAAATGGGTGACTTTTAAGGGGGGGAGCTGAAGACAAGGAATTTGGCAAGATTCAGGAGAAAGAGATGGAACAATAGAGACAGAAAGAGAGAGAAGGAGAGAGACAAAGAAAGAAGATAGAATGGTGTTGGTTTAAATTGAAACAAAGTGAGCAAAAGATGAGGTTGACTAGGCTTGAATTTTACAAATAAAATTATTTTGACATGTAGCTTAGTAGTAGTATGTAAGGACTAATATAGACTGATATCTCAATTCTCAAGGCGTGAGAGAGGAGACAAATTAGACAGAGAGAAAGAGAGAAAAGGAAAGACTGGCCTGGTGAGAGAGAAATACTGTATTGAAGAAAAGCAAAATGGAAGGAAGTAAAGGAAAAGGGGAATTAAGAAGAGAGAATGAAATGAAACAAAAAGAAAGAAAGAAAGAAGAAGGCGTGGAATTCTGGGAGAGGAGAGAGTTATCGATAAATGTGAAGGAAAAACGACGTGACGATCATGAGGGTTATCATAAGCCTCATCACCACCCTTAGCTCATTTATTGCTCTTCTATTGTCCTCTCCCTTTCGCACTTATTCTCAATCCGAACTGCCTCCTCTTTCTCCATAGTTCCCTCTTTTTATTTCTATTATATTATTATGGTTAAAAGAAAAACAAAATTATTTATTTTTAATTATACTAGCTTTAGTGTACGTGTATAAAAAAAGGTATAAAATATAGAATAAAAATAAATTATATATAATAGCAGTTCAACATTTCTTTAAATTCTAATAATATAAATAGATATACATATAAATGTCTTAAGATATTTTTAAAACTTAAATTTATAATCTTATAGCACGTACATTACATCGTATTTTGTGTTATTACAAGATTCAAAAGTAAAATATTGAAAGATATACATACCACATTTTAAAAGAGAATTTTTTTTAATACTTTTTAATAAATGAAATTATCATGTAATCTAAAGTTTAAGTAAGATAGAAGCATACAAAAGACAATAAATTATATTTGAAATTTTTTTAGGAGTGAACTCACGACAACTTTTACGAAGGAACAATGACGGTTCGTTTCTTTGATATACTTGGAAGTCGTATACAATATTTTCTTAAACATATTTCTTTATATGTATTTTTGAAAATAGGCAATTATGTTGTATATAGAAGATAAGTAAGACTGAATTATGTAAAAAAAGAATTAATTAATTTTAACATTTAGAGGCAAATTCACGACATAAAAATCTATAAGGAAATAAAGAAGATACGTTTGGAGGCTAGCACCCATGTATTTATTTTGGATAATTTTTAGAGAGGTGAAAAATGTTCAAGTATTTTATTTTTTGTTTTATCTAGAATTAGACTCTGATTTAGACTATATTTATATTTTGTATAGAGTTAATCGCTTGAAATACCATATAATTCCAAAAACTCAAGAGAAAAAATTTAGATTGACTTACAAATTTAATAAGTTCTATTATTAGTTGACTTCAAATTTCTAAGTATTAGTAAAGTTATACAAACTACTATCACTTTATTCAACTTGTGCATTTTTTTAGAAAATTAATTTATCATTTTAACGTAAAGTATAAACACAATCGCACAAGATATTGTGAAATGAGGTACTTCCCACAAAATTTTGGCTTTTGTTCTTTCTATCTTGAAGTATTTACAATATTGATAAAGAACCGTTTGTTTTATCTTTTAAACCTTTTTTGTTTTCAAATTGAGAAGTAAAAGTAGCACGGCTCCGCTCGTTGGAATAAACTTAAAAAATTCAAAATAAAAAAAAATATTATGTTAAATACGAAAATAATTTATATAGTTTCTTACATAATTCAAATAATAAAATAATTTGTATAAGTAAAATTTTATTAATTTTGAATTCTTAAATATTAGAAGTTTTTATGTAGTTCAAATAAGAAAATATTTAATAATTAAAAGTTTTAGTTAATTTCTAAGTTTTTACTATTAGAAAAATAATAATATTATGATTTTGTCCAATGAAAATCTATTTTAAAGGATAATATATATTATGACAGTATTCATTTACAAGGAAAAATATTCTTTTTATTATTTAAAAAATCCAAATAGCTATGAAAAACTTGAAAGAAGCAATTCTCATAAGCAACGCCATGCACGCATCGTACAATGAAATAAAATTTTTATTTATTAATTGAAAAAGGTCATAGAATTTAAGAAACCTCATAAAAGTTAGGGGAGTAAAATGAAACATTCACAGTTCAATTCAAAAATCAACATATTAGCTCATTCTAAACTGAAAAAAATAATTGTAAGAGATTGATGGCAAATATCATTTTATCCAACATGGAATGTAACTTTATGCTAGTATATTTATTATTTAAAATCTAATTTAGTCTAAAAATGATTAATTAACTCTAGTGGCGAAAAACAAATACTAAAAGTTTGAAGAACCAAATTCTCTCTCAGCATATCCCTATCGTATTTAGTAAAGTAGAGTCCTCTTTTAATTAATTTTAAGGTTAAATATCTATAGAAAACTTTAAAAGAAGTAATATTATCACTACATTCCTAGAGCATACCTTAAAGTTTCCATAAATTGATATAATAATGGGATTTTCCTTTGTCACAAATTAATGTGATTTTCTTTGTTATTTTTGTTATAAATTTATTATATTGCATAGCTCAAATAAGGAAGATTTAATATAAAAAAATTAGTTGATTGTGAAATCCGAAATATTAGGAAAATAATAAATATCTATATTCCTAAATATTAAAAAAATAATTAAAAGACTATTTTGTCTAGAGTGAAATCAATTTATCAAGGGCAAAAAAGACGAACGACATTTCGCTAATTATCTTCATGCTTTTAATATAATATAGATAAATTAACATATTTAAATCATAGATTAAGTATGAGTGTGCACTATTTGACTACGGTTTAGTAATATATGATCAAGACATTAGTTGTCTACTTCTGACTTTATGAGTATGTATTTTATAAGTGAAGTATGTATTTTATAATTTTACCCATAACAATGATAGCATTTCCAAAAGTCTTGGGAAATGATTTGAGGAATGAATAGTTAATGATAAGGGTAACACATGAAAAAAAAATTGCCTTTCTCTTGATTTAATATAGTAGACAAGTAAACGTGAAAATGTATTTTTTGTATAGTGGACAAGTAAAAGTGAACTGAATAATTAATATTTATTCATTGGATTAGTATAAATAATAAGTGCGTGTAAATTTTTAATGCGTGCATCTATATATTACTCCCACTCTTGAGTACTCCTCTACTTTTTATATACCACCTTCCTGATAACCCAAAAATCAAAATTAAACACCTCTTGTAATATCCATATCTTTCCTTTTCCTTTCATAACGTTTTCTCTTTGTTTACCGCGTATCACTTTTTTTTTTAATTCGTAGAATTCACTCGAGTATTATACATTGATTTCTTTTAAAATTATATCCCTTAGCTTCCTTGAGAGTTGAACTGTATATAACCAGAGCTTTATATTAGAAAGTTATAAGGAATTCTGTTGAATGAGGACGGTGTATATAAATATATAAGTTTCAATCCTATCAAATTGCTACTACTGTACAATATTTCTCATCTTAAGTGTGAGGACGTTGGTCTATCATATTACCAGTAAAATAACAATGTGCATCAGTACGAAGAGTTCGTAAAGCATCCAATCTCTTCATATTTATCCGAGACGATTCGCAAATATTTATTTTTAAGGCAGTGAACTAGGAAAGAAACTTTGGTACTCGTGATTTTTTTTGATTCCCTCTAGTTTGATTCTCTTTGGAGTTATTGCTCGTGACTAGAAGGAGATTGCTGACCATTGGAGCAACCCTTTTTTGGTACTCGTGATTACACACATAATTAAGTCGCCAAAATTATAATATTTAAATCCTGAATTCTTATTTCTCCGGAGGAGGAAATGGTGATTTTGCATGAGATCTTAGGACCCATTTGTTCATAAAAAAAAAAAATAATTCTTTTTCCTTTTTTTTTTTCCCTCCAAATATGTGTTTATCCATGAAAATTTTCAAATTTTTGAAAAAATTTTAATTTTTTTCTCCACTCACAAAACTGTAAAAAATTTTCAAGTGAAATGCATGTCCAAACATAATTTTAAATTTCAAACACCATTTTTCAATTTTACTTCGAATAGTAATTTTTTAAAGAAATTAAGTACAATATTTATGTTCAAACTCCTACTTAATTCATAATACACGTCCAGAATAGGGTGTAACTAAAGCGGGGATAGGTTAACATGCATGTTTTAGGTGCAAATTGCAATGAAAATGACTGTCCTCAAAACGGAATCTTGTCTATACTCCCTATATAGCTCTCTAGTAGGTGTGTCCCTGTGCGTGTATGTCTGTGTCTCAATTCCATCTCTACTAATTACTATATATACAGCCCACTTGACTCCAATACTGAGCCATCTGAATCCTCATTATTATGGAATGATATATCATATCCTCCATATATATTCTATTTAATTTAATAAATCTCACACACACACACACATATATATATATATATATATATATATATATATATTGTGGCAGGTATATTAATGGTGAACAGTATTCTTGAGTTTAGTGTCGTCATGAAAAATCAGTATCAACGCTACTGTTTCAGAATTTGCTTAACCATCGAATTTTTGCATGCCAAAATGGGTCAACCTCTATATTTCATGTATATATACAGGTTAAAGCTTACAGTTACAGTAATAGGCTTTACAATATATGTCTCTAGCTACTTTTTCTTCCCCTTTCCCAAAGCACATACCAATCCCCATATATATACACTGCTTCCCCATAGGCTAGCTAGCAGAGTTTCTCTTTTTTTTTTTCTTTTTTTTTTTTTTTT
>AWOL01S0096230.1:0-16499 GCA_000715115.1 Nicotiana otophora
TATATCGTTCCCATATCTCGTGTAGTGGTTCATTGGGTTCTTGCTTGAATGCTAGAATTTCATACCGAAGTATAGCCATGTGCCCGGGAGAGAAGTACTTAGAAATAAATTTCTCAGCCATTACATCCCAAGTATGAATGAAATGGTTTGGCAAACGATCCAACCAATCTAAAGCTTTCCCCCGTAGAGAGAAGGAAAAAAGCCTTAGCCTCAAAGCATCCTCGGAGACATTTGATTGTTTACTCCCCCAACACGTACCCACGAACCCCTTCAAATATTTGTATGCATTTTGACCCGGAGCACCGGTGAAGAACCCTCGTTGCTCAAGCAATGTGAGCATCACGTTGGTTATTTGAAAGTTGCCCGCCCTAATATGGGGAGGGACTATTGCACTTACATATCCTTCATTCGGTAACACCCGGTGTGGAGCCGCTCGTGGTGGGGGTGGAGCGGGCACATTGTCATGAGGCACTCGACCTCGTCTATTGTCTTGAGGTTCAAGAGGAACCTCATCCATTTGATTATACTCCACGTCCACATCCCCCAAAGCAATATTTTTGAGCTCATTATTTGCCACGGTTGCACCTACAATTTCCCAGCACGTTAGTAACATGGAAGGAAAAGAAGATATTCCAAAAACACACTCAAATATATAGCTAACACCGTTTTTAACTCCCTGGAAACGGAGAGAAAATATTGACCTATCGCTCACAATGCACACCTCAATACAAGGTATGAATCGGTCGATTGAAATTATAGTAACCTAACAAAGTGTCGGGATTGAATCCACAGGGAGTTAGATGGGAGTTAGGAGTATATAACCTAGTGCATGAATTTGAACTATCTTAATTTGTACTTTCACAAATTGGTGTTGTTTCTATTTCTATTTTAAAACTAAAGATTGTAAAGTAAAGGAATAAGACAAGGATAATTATTTTTGTTATTTTTCAAGTTTGTAAAAAGACATAGGGCTATGACCATCGCCTAGGTATTCGCCTAATGAAATATAAACCTTAATGCTTGTTTTGTTGATCGGGGTGTATTATAGCTATGAACTCTCAATTACCCACTCAATACGTCGCGGTCAAGGAGTTGTTTTGGCCAATTTGCCTTTCTCAGATCCAAATGGGTATCTCACAAAATGGTTGATAAGAGCTCGAGTCGAGTTATTACTATCTCTAGGTTGAACCCTTAATTGGGTTAATCAATCTCTCGATTGACCAAAATTTCTTGTTAGCCAAGTTTTCCTAGACTAAGTCTCTCTTTCTCAAGTAGAGACTAAGTCAATTAGGCATGAACTATTATTTGCAACCATTAATTCCTCAAATTAAAGCATGAACAAGGCTAAATAATAAACACTCAATCATAAACAAGTACTAAATTAGATACCCATAAGATTTACACACTAGGGTTGGGTCACAACCTTAATAAAAATCTAGTTACTCATGCTTAAAATTGAAGAAATAGAAGAAGAAATACTAATTAAACTCATATTGTAAAGTTAAAATGATAAAATCTATAGTAAAATACTCCAAAATATAGAAAACTTTCAAAAGAGGCAAAGAAAAATGGCTACAGGACTTGCTGATGTCAAAACATAGCTCCTCCCTTTCTTCCATTAAAATGAGCTAGCTTCACCTCTGTAAAATACCATTTTTCGTCACCTTAAAAGCTCCAAAATCGTCCGTCCATAGCCATGAAAACCAGTCCAAAAGTCCCTCAAAATACCATGTAAATCTATACAAAGACCACCCAAAAGAACAACCCTTGAATCTCCATACAAACACCTCAAACCCCACTAAAAGACGTGTCCAAAACCACTACTATAGTAAAGGCACGTTAGAAGTTCCTTCCGTCGAGTTTCGTCGCCATCATTGGAGTCTCGGTTGTGGTTCTATGTTTAATTCATTGGTTATCGGTTTTGTGTCGCTGCTCTTCTATGTTGTTATAAAATTAGATTTGGAGATAATTTCATCAAAAGGTCCACTTTCTTACTTACTGTTTTTATATTAGTTGCATGCTCTATTCTATTTTTGTGAATATTTTATGGCTATGACATCGATTTTGTGCTTTGTTTCCTAACTGGTTTGGTTTGTCTCTCTTGTTGAAGTCATGGAAATGGAGTACATATTTTCTCGTTTTAAATCAAAACTTAAAGTTACGTATAAGATTACCTGGGATTTATTAGATAAAGTTGAAAATTTTTGTTGAAAGTTATTTTTAGAGATGTTCACGTTAGCTTCTGTCATAGTCTAATTAGGTACTTTTGTGTTATTGTTAAATTAGTGTTCTATTTGTTAATATTGGCAGTAGGCTTCCAGTTACTAAGGTGCAAGACAAATTATATGGTAGGAACTTAGATGCTAAAAGTAATTAATGGACTCAAATAACGTCGATTCATGCTGGCCCATTTCATAAACCAAATGGTCCAATTCTTGTAAATACATAAGATGTCCATTTCTTTAATTACTATAGGGATTAAATGACAATTAAATCACATCACCTCTCCCATAATAATTTTCTATAACTTTAGCCTTACAACAATATCAAAGTAGTTTCGGAACAATTCATGAACAATGTCGCTAGTATGCTTTAGGCGCGCAGTAATAAATCAATCATCGTGATTATGTACACGTTCGCGTGACATAATTATGATTTCCAAAATAAATCAAGGTACGCGCTCGCGCGACTTTGGCCAAAAATTATCTTAGTAAATAATAAAGCGTGATTAATTGTGTACACGTACGTGTGACATGATTTTAGCGCACTACATAAAATGGATTTACACACATGTGATCCGTTTCAAAGATAATTCCATATTTTAATAATTAAAAGCGGATAGATAAAATATGGAAAATAATAAATCACAGTTTATCCAAAATTAATTCAAGCCAAATGTAGTCAATGAAGCGAACGTGCTAGAACCACGGGACTCGGGGAATGCCTTACACCTTCTCCCCGGTCAACAGAATTTCTTACCTGGACTTTGTTTTCGTAGACCAATAATAAAAGAGTCAAACCTTCTCTTGACTAGGGATTCAAATAAAAGGTGACTTGGAACACCCAAAAACTCAATTCCAAGTGGCAACTTTGAAATAAAATAATCCCTACTTCAAAGATGTCACTTTAATTGGAAAAACTTTTTAATCCACAATAATCCATACACATACACATATTACTATAGTTTGGACGGACGATTTTGGAGCTTTTAAGGTGATGAAAAATGGTATTTTACAGAGGTGAAGCTAGCTCGTTTTAATGGAAGAAAGGGAGGAGCTATGTCTATTTATACAAGGCTGGAAATTTCAGACAACAATTCCCTTCGGGAGGTTCTGTGGCCGCACAATTCTTCATCTTACAGGAGCTGGGATTCTGCAGCCGGACAATTCTCAACTGCGGTCGCGAGGCACTGTTTCTGCGGTCCGCAGATTTATCACTGCAGCCACAATCTGGTCTTCTGTGGTCTGCATCTATACTTCTGCGATTGCAAGGCACTTCTTATGCGGCCGCACAATTCTTATGCGGCCGCACAATTCTTGTGCGGTTCGCAATTTTGAGGGACTTGGACTTTGGAAATTTGCACTCCCTCTGAAGTTGATCTCCAGCTCGTCATTTGCGGCCGCACAATTCCTGTGCGGTCCACAATTTTCTAGAAATCCTGTTGGGATTTTCTTCATTGTTTGCGGTCGCAGATGGAATTCTACGGTCCGCACTTTGTGAGCTTTTGTGCCTTTTATTACCTTGTATTTAGATTACTCCTTTTTGAGTCGGATTTCATCTCGGGAGTCCAACTTCCAATATTCCTGCAATTTTACACATTTCATCAGTTTCGGGAACACCATTCAACGCTTTTAGACTAAAACAAAAGCTAAAAGGTGCTAATAGGTAGTCAAAGTCCCCACTTATCAACTCCCCCAAATTTAAGTTTTTGCTTGTGTAGACATGTAAAAATTATTGAATTTAGTCCATACAAAATTTGGATTAAATTCTAAACTACTTTGGGTCGAATAATTAATTTGGACTTTACAAATTAAATAAGTCCATTTTAATATTTTTAAGCCCAAGGTCTATTTCATCTTAAGGCCCACACTCATGCCATGTGTCAAGTGACATGAATATCCAGTTAAACTCCAGGGCAATAAGGTGATGCCACATGTTAAATGATATGACAATCCAAGTCAAAAAAAATAAGAACCAACCACAGGTCGCCAAGTGGCTAAAATAACATGGTCCAATCAGAATCAAGCAAGAGAGTTCATATGTAGTTGGACTGTCTATCCTCTACAACTATAAATAGAGGGTTACTAAACTCTCCGGGGGAGATCTAGAGTTGGAGAAGAACATTCCTCAATCGGTAAAGGCATCCACAAACAGAGAGATCAATCATCAAGTGCATAGTTCTTCAACAAAGGAGTGATCAACGGAGTTCTTCCAGAAGATCGACCCGTAACAGCAAAGTGCTTCTCAACGTTCTTGGCAATTAAATACATCACAAGGAGGTCTGCATCATCCTACATTCGATAAAGACGTTTCTCAAGCCGTTGAATCATGGAGAATTTTAGAGAGGAGAATCAAAGGATACATAAAATTGTACTCACAAATATTTATCAATAAAATCTCTTTTCCTTCATATTATTTTTGTTGTAGTTTATTTTCCGGACTACGAAAATTTATTGCGAACAAATTTCGGTACACCTAGTGGGACCCATTATGCCCTTCATCTCTCCTTCTTGTAGGTTGTAAACTACGAACTTCAGATCTACTGCTACAATGGCCTTTCGCAAGTATAATATTTCATGCAAAGATACTAATGCTGCCGCATCCGCTGAGCTCAATCATGTTGGCCAAATCACTCGAAGCAAGTTCAATGCTAGTGGCTTAGATGGATATGAATACTTCGCCTCCTTGGAGATGGCAAAGAAGAGCAGATCTCATATGATGCCCGCAACCGCAATCTCTGGGGGCAATACCTCATTCTCACTATTTGACGAACTTTCTCATACATCCCCAAACCTTGATGGATTTGAGGATTTAGTGGATTCTCCAGTTTCAGCGAAAGTCAACACCTTGATGACTGACGCAACTAACGTGGATGAAAAGTTTTCCATGATGGAACAGACTATAGAAGTCTTGAAGAAATTTCTTGAAGACAAAGACCTTTAAATCACTCAACTCATGAACATACTTGAGGCCTATGCACCGGGAGAGTCAAGCCACGTCCCTCCTCGTTCACCTATCTTCACCTCGTAAAAAGCGGCTGTTGAGGAATCCCTGGCCAAGTTCAGCATTTAGAGGGAACAGTAATCCACTTCAGTTGCGGCTTTATTTGTCCAACAATTGCAAGACATGATAACAAACACCATAAGAGCTCAATATGGCGGACCATCACAAAGTTAACTATACTACTCTAAGCCTTATACTAAGAGGAATGATTGTCTAACTATGCCAACTAATTATCAACCACCAAAGTTGCATCAATTTGATGGCAAAGGAAACCTAAGGCAACATATTGCCCACTTTGTCGAGACTTGTAGCAATGCTGGAACGCATGGTGACCTTTTGGTAAAGCAGTTTGTTCGTTCGCTGAAACTGAACGCATTTGATTGGTATATTGACTTGGAGTCTGATTCCATTGATAGTTGGGAGCAACTTGAGAAGGAATTCCTCAATCATTTTTATAATGGGCAATATGTTGACAGGCATGATAGAGTTGACAGGCACCAAGCAAAGGAAGGACGAGCCCGTGGTGGATAACATCAATCGTTGGAGGGCATTAAGTTTGTACTGCAAGGACCGCCTTTCAGAAATATCTGTTGTAGAGATGTGCATTCAGGGAATGCACTGGGCCTTTTGTACATCCTACAATGGATCAAACCGCGAATTTTTGCAGAACTTGCAACGCGAGCTAATGACATGGAGTTAAGCATCCCAAGCCATGGAAAGGCATCTCCATTCGCTGATCAGAAGGAGTTTAAGAAAAATGTTACATCAAAGAATCAAAGCAAATAATCTATGGTAGTGAAAGCAACTTCTGTGAAAGTCACAACTAAGCAAAAATTCAAGGAAGATATGACCCCGAGTCAATATCCCAAAGAAGAGAAACGTCGTCCAACCTTGAAGGAATCGGAGGCGAAGGTTTATCCATTTCCAAATTCAGACGTACCCACGATCCTCAATGAATTTCTCGCCAAGAAATTCATCGATCTCCGTGAATCAAAAAGGCCTGAAGAAATTGGTAAAGTTGGCGATCCGAAATACTGAAAGTTTCATTGCGTCATTGGCCACCCTACAGAGAAATGCTTCGTCCTAAAGGAGAAAATCATGGCTCTTGGAAGTGAAGGAAAAATAATCATAGACATGGATGAAATAGTAGAAGCAAATCATGCAAGTATCGCGCTCAAGGAAAAAAAGTGTTCACGGTTGCAGAACGTGTCAAGCACTGCCTTCTTACAATTTGAAAGTTTCGAGCTCGTTAAAGTTGATCTTCTAAGGCAAAATCATGAAGGTTCACTAGAGCTAGGCAATTAATCCAAAGACAAAGACAATGAGGGTTGGATTCTAGTCACTCACAAGAAGCAAAAACATCAGGCAGTTTTGAGGCTACAAATTCCTAAGCGAAGTGCAATGATGAGCAATTCGGATAGGCTACAACCACCAAGAAATATCAAATCTTCTACTAGCAAGAAGATTAATAGTGCATTATCGCCAATGTTCCGAAAGCCCATCACATTGCATGAACTATTTCCTTGAAAATTCCTTTATGGAGGTCACGTTGGTGCAACTCATGTAGTTTCTAGTACTGACGAAACAAAGGAAAGAAACGATGAGCTCGCTCCAATGAAAACACAAGAACATCATGATAACGGAAAAGTTGTCACATGTTGTGCAATAATTTCCTTCACATATGATGACTTATTGCCGGGGTCTAGGCCACATAACAGTCCTTTGTTTGTTGTAGTGGCCATTAGGGAACAATATCTCAATCGCATACTTGTTGATGATGGTTCGGCTGTCAACATCATGCCGAAGATGGTGCTAAAAAAGCTTGGGATCTATATCGATGAGCTATCCAAAAGTAACCTAACAATCCAAGAATTTAACCAAGGATGACACTGAGCCATAGGTATGATCTGTGTAGGACTATCCATTGGTGATATGAAGTCAAACACCTTGATTCACATCATAGATGCTAAGACATCATACAACCTACTGCTCGGACGTCCTTGGATTCATGAGAATAAAGTGGTATCATCTACTTTGCATCAATGTCTGAAGTACATAAGGTATGGAGAGATAGTCAAAACTGATGCAGACATCAATCCTTTCACTAAGATGGAGTCATACTTTGCAGATGAAAAATTCTAGCTAGATTCATGTGAACCGAGTATGGAGAAACTATCATCAGTCGACGAAGATGATGTCAAGTCAAGAGAAGAAAATGAGGCTCAATGGTCTAACATCAAGTTGCCTAAGAAGAGAACCGAAGAAGACTCCATTAAGCTATCATCATCTGAAAGTGACATACAAACAAATACTGATAAGGAGCATCTAGTTTTACGCTATGTTCCACGTGAGCGTCGAAAGAAAAGACAACATTTTCTATAGGAATGTACTCCAAAGAAGCAAATGAGTCAGAAAGATATCCAACATGTGAAGGAAAATATGACTGTCCCAGTTGCACAAATCCCATATGTGACTTGTGAGTCTACTAAAGGCAATTTCCAGGCTGATAAAATAAAAGGGCACTATGATCCTAAGTCCTTCATACTGCTTGAAAAGTCTGGGCTCAATGACTAGGAGAACTCAAAGACGAAGTCACTGGTGAAAACATACATGGGCTCAATGAGTCCCCAATGAAGCTGAGAAAGCAAGGGCACTACGTCGCCACTCCAAAGTTTAGGTTGGGGTTTAGTTTGGCCGAGCCTCTTCGAATTTCATCTGAGAGAAGCAAAAAGATAGCTTCATCATAGCACACCTTGGTAGAGGATATGAAGGAAGTTAAGGGCAAGAAAATAAAATAACGGGCTTCAGTGCTTGATTGCATTGGAGGATCAACCCCTCTGGTCTCAGTGTTTGATAGGCTAAGTCACAAAGGTGAACGTGTATCTTCCAAACATCTAAAAGAAGTTTCCACTACCTCAAAGACCTCCGTCTTTTGTCATCATCATCTAGAAAGATACTGTCAAAACATAAGTAGTAAGTCCATGAGGAGCGGGATCATTTTGAAGTTGTTGCTGACAAAGAAATTTGTAGTGCTTTCCCATCACGTATGAAGAGGAAGTCGATTTTGTCAATATCCACAGATGGTCCATTGAAGGTGCAAAGAAGAATGATTGTTTACTCTTGCCATCCTCCTAAAGAAACAGAGAAAGAGAAAGAGAAAGATACCAGACCGACCATCCAAGGAAGTCGAAGAGAAAAGTCAGACTTTGTAGAAATATCCTATCACATAACTATGGAAAATAGCCCATGCCTTGACATTGATGATGAAGTCCACGAGGCTCCCCCTCAACTAGAATATGGCGGTCAATCAACTGTTGATGAGCTTAAGGAACTCAAGTTAGGCATTCCGGAGGATCCACGCCCCACCTTCATTAGTGCGCTTCTTACACCTCAGGAGAAGGAGGAATACTCCAAGTTATTGACCGAGTACAAAGATGTCTTCGCTTGGTCTTATAAAGAAATGCCTGGTCTTAGTCCTAAGGTAGTCGTTCATCATTTAGGGATCAAAACTGGAGCACGCCCTGTGAAGCAGTCACAATGCATGTTTCGACCCGAGCTAGTACCACAAATTGAAGTCAGAGTCAATAAGCTCATCGAGGCGGGATTTATTCGAGAGGTAAAGTACCCATCATGGATATCGAATATTGCACCTGTCAAGAAGAAGAATGGTCACTTCTGAGTTGTCCGTGAGGTTATAGTTAGTGGCGTACGCAGGATGTTTCATAAGCGGTGTCACTATTTAAAAGAGTGAACAATTGAATAGAATATATATATATATCATATTGTAAAAATACAACTTAATTATATTAACGAAACACAACTCAAGTACATTGCTACAATTATCCTCGACAAGGTTTCATGTTTTGAAATGTATCCATAATAGCCTCATTAGAAATATTACTAAATACTTCTTTTTCTATATAAGACACCAACAACCACTCAAAAGCTCATCATCTATTAGATTTCGTAAGTCGAGCTTAATCAACTTCATTGCTGAGAATGCTCTTTCAACTGTAGCCGTAGCAACTGGCAAAAGTAAAGCAAATTTCACTAGTCGAAAAACAAGAGGACATGTAACGATCCGATCGATCGTTTTGCTTTTTAGATCCCTGTTTCCCTAAATAAGACTCCATGTATGTGCTTTTACTGTTTTATGACTAGCGGGAATGCTTAGTTCGGAATTTAGAAGGGTTCGGGTTGAAATCAGAACACTTGGTTCCTTAAGGATGGCTAAAAGGGCTAACTTTGACTTTGGTCAACGTTTTGAGAAAATGACTTCGTAACTTGGATTTGACGGTATCAATAGGTTCGTATGATGATTTTGGACTTGGGCGTATGTACGAATCGGGTTTTGTCTGACCCGGACTCCCAAGTAGCTGCCTCGATGGGCTGACCTCTCCACTGCACTCGAACTGAAGGATAATTCTTAGACCTCAGCTGTCGAACCTACTGGGATAGAATAGCCACTAGCTCCTCCTCGTAAGTCAAATCCTTGTCCAACTGAACAGAGCTGAAATACAATACGTAGGACGGATCGCCGTGATACTTCCAAAGTACGGACACGTGGAACACTAGATGAATTGCTGATAACCCCGGTGGCAACGCAAACCTATAAGCCACCTCTCCCACTCTCTCTATAATCTCAAAAGGTCCGATATACCTAGGGCTCAACTTGCCCTTCTTTCCGGACCATATTACACCCTTCATGGGTGATACTCAGAGCAACACTCTCTCCCCGATCATGAATGCAACATCACGAACTCTGCGGTAGGCATAACTCTTCTGCCTGGGCTGAGTTATGTGAAGTCGATCATGAATAATCTTGACTTTATCCAAGGCATTCTGTACTAGGTCTATACCTAACAACCGAGCCTCCCCCAGCTCGAACCACCCAACTGGCGGCCGACACCGCCTACCGTATAATGCCTCATAGGGAGCAATCTGAATGCTCAATAGGTAGCTGTTGTTGTAGGCGAACTATGCAAGAGGCAGGAACTGATCCCATGATCCTCCGAAGTTTATAACACATGCGCTGAGAATATCCTCCAATATCTGAATAATGCGCTCGGATTATCCGTTTGTATGAGGATGAAACATTGTGCTCAACCCAACCTGCGTGCCCAACTCACGCTGTACTATCCTCCAGAAGTGCGGGGTGAGCTGCGTACCTCGGTCAGAAATGATCACGGGCACACCATGAAGACGGACGATCTCGCGGTTATAAATATCTGCCAACTGCTCCGAAGAATAGGTAACTGCCACGGGAATGAAATGCTTTGACTTAGTCAGCCTGTCCATAATGACCCAAATGTCATCGAACGTCCTCTGAGTCCACAACGAAATCCATAGTGATACGCTCCCACTTCCACTCAGGAATCTCTATCTTCTTAAGCAAACCACTAGAGCTTGGAGTTAGCTCAGGAAAGTTTCTTGGCTTCATTGTGCTTCATCGTGGAATTGAAGTTGATCCAGCAAAGATTGACGCCATTAAGAAAATGCCCGAGCCAATGAACTTGAGGGAGCTTCGAAGTCTATAAGGAAACTTAGCATTCATCCGGAGGTTCATCTCTAATCTGGACGGACGATGTCAACCATTCAATCATCTATTGAGGAAGGATATTCCTTTTCATTAGGATCATTCATGTCAAAATGCTTTTGAAAGCACCAAAAGATACTTGCTGAATCCACCTGTGTTAGGGGCACCAATGCTTGAGAATCCATTGATACTCTACATTGCGGCACAAGAACGCTCATTTGGGGCACTATTTGCTCAAGAGAATGATAAAGGAAATGAACAAGTCTTGTACTCTTTAGGCGAACTCTGATAGGAGCTGAGTTGAACTACACGGCTGTTGAGAAAATATGCTTACCAAAGGCATTATTTTGAAGCATACACCATCAAACTCATCTCTCGAGCAGATCCTGTAAAGTTCGTGATGACTTGACCTATTCTTTCTGGACGCCTAGAAAGATGATCCATATTGTTTAACCAATATGAGATCACATACACACCTAAAAAGGCTGTGAAAGGACAAGCACTCGCCAATTTTCTAGTTGATCACCCTCTTCCGGTGGAATGGGAGCTTTCTGATGAATTCCAGATGAAGACGTTTTGTTCGTTGAAGAATTGCCACCATGGACAATGTTCTTTGATGTATCCACACGTCGGAACTATGTAGGGGCCGGTGTTGTGTTGGTCTCTCCAAATAGACAAATCTTGCCATGCTCCTTTGTTTTAGGTAAAACATGCTCGAACAATGCTGCAGAGTACCAAGCTTTGATCATCGGTTGTGAAATGGCATTAGACATTAAGATTCTATAGTTGGAGATATACAGTGACTCTAAGTTGATTATCACCCAACTTTTGGGGATTTACGATGTAAAGAAGGAAAAGCTTCTGCCATACCACCAATATGCTTCTTGTTTACTCGAAAGCTTTGACCAAGTGTTCTTAAACCACGTCCTAAGAGAAGAAAATTGCATGGCTGATGCTTTGGCTAACATGGCCACGACGATGGCACTTGGAGAGAATGAGACAACAAAGGTACATGCGTGTCATCGATGGGTCATTCCTTGACTCCTTGATCTTCAAATCAACGAAAGTCATCATACGTCTATTAGGGTGATTGGAGAAGAGGATTGGAGGCAACCATTGATAGAGTACCTTGAACATGGAAAGTTACCCGAGGATCCGCGACAAAGAACAGATATCAAGCGAAGGGCACCAATATTCATCTTTTACAAGGGGACATTATTTTACCGCTCTTTTGAAGGACTATTCTTGTGATGTCTTGACAAAGAAGAAGCCCACCAAGCGATGGAGGAAGCACATTCTGGCTCATGTGGAGCACGCCAATCTGGTCCTAAGATCCATTTTTGCATCAAGAGGATGGGCTACTACTGGCCGACAATGGTGAGGGATTGCATGGAACATGCCAAAAGATGTCAAGTGTGTTAAGTCCATGACAACTATATACACCAACCTCCACAGCCTCTTCATCCGACTGTAGCTTCATGGCCTTTTTATGCCTGGGGACTTGACGTTGTTGGACCTCTTCCAAAGTCAGCAAAAGAACATATGTACATATTGGCTGCCGTAGACTACTTCTCTAGATGGGCTGAAGTTGTTCCACTCAAGGAAGTAAAAAAGGAAACCGTTGCCAATTTTATCAAGTCAAACATAATTTTTAGGTACGACATACCAAGATACATAATCACAGATAATGGAACACCATTTGACAACAAGCTCGTGAAGAGTCTATGCAAGAAATTTGGTTTCAAGCAACATAAGTCTTCAGTGTATAATGCACCCGCCAATGACCTTCCTGAAGCTTTTAACAAGATGCTTGGTAACCTTTTGAAGAAAGTTGTTGCAAAGAACAAGAGAGACTGGCATGAGAAAATTGGTGAAGCTTTGTGGGCATACCGGACAACCTTCAGAACTTCTACACAAACAACTCCTTACTCTTTGGTGTATGGTGTAGAAACAATCCTTCCGTTGGAGCGACAAATTCCATCATTGCAGATCGCAATCTAAGAAGGACTCACGTCCGAAGAGAATGCTCAACTTCGCCTAGCAGAGCTAGAGGCATTGGATGAGAAAAGATTGGAAGCGCAACAAAAATTAGAGTGCTATCAAGCTCGACTAGTTAGAGCCTTCAAGAAGAAAGTGCGGCCACGATCATTCCAAGTGGGAGACTTGGTCTTAGCTGCTCGATGACCCATAATCCTCAACAGACGCATAGGCAACAAGTTTACCTCAAAATGGGATGTGTCATATGTTGTGAAGGAATCCTATTCAAGTGGAGCATACAAAATTGTTGATAAGGATGGTCTCAGAGTTGGTCCAATCAATGTCAAATTTCTGAAGCAGTACTTCCCATGAGAGTCAGCTACGCTCCTCGACGTACGAGCCTAAACTGCAAGTCATGATGCTCCTTGATGCATGAGCCTAAAATGCACGTTGCTACACTCCTGGCCCGTATGAGTCTAAACTCTGTACGGACAAAAGTAACGTCTGCTAGGTTGAAAAATTCACGAGAGGAGGCCTAGGCAAAAATCCAGGACATAGGAAAAATTAAAAAGAAAACTCATCCCTCTGAACTACATTATGACTTGATCCTCTTCACTGAGGTACGTAGGTAGCTTAGAGTCTCATTCTAAGTTCAGTCGCATGAGTTAAACAAAAGGTTTGGCTTATGGGATCATCAAATTAACTCTTTCAAGTAGAGAGGCATATATAAATATGAAAAATAAGACGATTTGCGTTGAAGTGTAAAAGATGTCTATTGCTTCAATAGTACATAAGTTGATAAATCCAAAAATGTAGAGACGAAAGGAACTAGACATTTTTCTATACAAAAGCCTAAATCATGAAGATGATCGTAAACTAGGTTTTATTGCTGACATGTCTTAAATTCTTTTCCAAGTCCGTATGACGTCTCCATATTAAATGCCATTCTTGATTGTTGGAGGATGTAAGGACCCGTAAAAATTTTAACATAAAACTCGGGGTTTCGTGGTGCCAAGATAGATTCCTGTGTTATTATAGCAGAAATACTTCAGACTTTTTGGATTTAACAGTACCCTACGGACTTAGAGGAAAATGTTTCACAGAAGAACGCATTTCTGCGGCCCATTATGCGGCCGCATAATCACTCTGCGGAACGCATAATGGCTGCAGAGTGAAGCAGAAAGTTTGGCCAATTTGAGGTTACTTTTGCGGTCGATTATGCGACCACATAATCGATATGCAGACCGCATATTGGTCGCATAATTCCTCTTGGGTTTTTGCATAGGGAGTTCTGCAGTGCATTATGCGACCACAGAACAAGTATGCGGTACTGGTCGCATATCTGGGCCAAAAGTTTTGGCCCCTGAGGGCCATTTCTGCGGTCACTTTGCGGACCGCATAACCATTATGCGATTGCATATGCGACCACAGACCTGTGTCGGGGCACCCTTTTTCTTAATTTAAAACCCGACCCCCATTCCGTTAAAACACCCCTTTAGTCTATTTTGAGCTCATTTTCTGATATTTCTAGAGTGAGAGAGAGAGGGTTCAAGAGGGAGGGCCTAAGTTTTTATCAAGTTGATCTTCAAATATCACTTATAGCTTTGGAAATATTCAAGTAGAGCACCAAATTCTTCATCCAAACGGTAAGACTTCATCACCTCAGATCATAATTTCAAACATAGCTATAATGGGGTACTAGTGTGATACTTCATGGGTATACGTGTGGTTTATCTTGCATGCATGTGTGATAAAGAGCATGGAGAAAAATGAGCTAGAACTATGAACGTTTTCCTAATTCTGGGTTCAATTTGTATATTGCTAAAATAGATTGAGATTGTTAAGGGTTCCGGATAATTGTAGAGTCTAAAGAAGCGCAATTGAGGTATGTATGGCTAACTCTCTTCTTCTTAGAATCGAACTCCTGGTGTCCGAATAATTGGTATAAGTTCCGACTTGATCATATTAGAGTTGTTTGCCTTAGGGTGTTGGGTAGAAAGATTCTTGTTCCTTAATTGTTTTAGATGGTTACCATGTCATCATGCTACTTGAGAACGTTATTATGATTTTCCAAGTTCCTTCCTTTATATGTGCAATGCCTTATGTAATGGTACTTATCGACATGAATGATGATGTTATTTGAACGGATAAAAAGGGAAAGACTTGAATTGTAAAATGTTCCCAAGTGCCAAGAACTACTTAATAAATGAGGCCGTTTGTGCCATGTAATGAAAGATGGGAAAGAAATATGAATTGAGTGAACAATTGAAAGAGGTTATGTCTCAAGTGAGATGGCTTAGCCGATCCGGTCGGGATCGGATGCCATGTTGTACACATGGTGGCATTTGTGTTGGAATTATTGATTTACATTGTGGCTATGGATATGTCTCACTTGAGATGGCTTAGCCTGTCGGGCCGAGACCGGACTCCGTGTCAAAACACGGTGGCATTGTGAGTTGTGGCATTTGGCACTAATGATTACTAACCCAAAAAGATGGAAAGATTGAATTGGAAACTATGTGATCCTTACTTGGTGTTTCTTTGTATTTCTGTGAAGCACTTATTGATTATTATGACTGCCTTCTCTTTGTTTCACTGTTCATTCTACTAAGATTGGTGTTTGCCTTATATACTAGTACTATTCGACAGTACTAACGTCCCTTTTTGCCGGGGGCTTTACATCTTTGAATGGATGTAGGAGGTTCCATCGCAGATAGCGCTGATCGTAGATAGTGGTGCTCTCTCTCACACTCATCACATCAGTCTTGGTGAGCCCCATTTCTTCCTAGGGTCATGTAGTTCTTTTTTTTATATATAAGTTACCACATTTTGAGGTATTGTTGGTGCCTTGTTCTCGACATTGTCATGAATATCTTTTGTATCATTAGAGGCTCTGTAGACGTTTATGTAGGTCGTGTATGGGTATTAGAGTGGTCACTAGACTAAGTTATATTTTGAAAACTTAACTATGGCATAATGTATATAATGAAAAATGGACTAGCAACGTTTATGCATGTATATCTGATCTCTTCCCTATTTAGCAGATGGTAACGCGTCCTCTTTTTGGATCATGAATGAGTCGGGTAGGGAAGCCCTAATAGGCTTGCTCGATCGGGTTCACTCGATTGAGCACCGGTTGCGCTCCCCGAGGTTGGGGCGTGGCAAACTTGGTATCAGAGCCTAAGGTTTTAAAGTATCCTAGGATGTCTCAGAGCCGTGTCTAGTAGAGCCCTTCTTATCGGTGTGTTGTCGACCACATCTATAATTAGGAGGTTACTTGGGTATTTAGGAATAATACCCTTCATTGATGTTCTCGATCGTGCGTTAAAGTTGATTGTAAGATTGTTTCTCCTTTAACTCATGCTTTGCTCTAACCTTTAGTACATGGCGCCTAGGAAGAAAGCAAGAACTAGCCAATGAGCCAATGTCACCCCAGGAGTGGCAGTTGATGCTACATTTGATGGTGCGGGTGAGCACCCGAGGGGTGAGAATATTCCCCAATTACTACACCGCCTGAATCTACTATTCCTACTCAGACTGCACCAGTTCCTACACTACTGAGGGTGCAACAGTCCCTCCAACTGATATTCCAGTTCCACCTCCAGCTCAAAATTCTGGTCCCGGTGTTTCTGATGGGGATCTTAGGGGAGCCATACAAATGTTGGCTTAGATAGTGGCCTCCCAGGCCCAGAGATCAAATGTTGCACCCACTTCTTCTAGTCAGCCAGGGGATTCTGCTAGTTCTAGGCTGAACATGTTTCTC
>AWOL01S0096230.1:27217-51841 GCA_000715115.1 Nicotiana otophora
ATAAAAATAATCATTATTCTCAATGCTTAAAACTTCTGAGTAAATGAAGGGTAAGAGTCAAGAAAACTCCCTATGACTCCTTGGCCATCTCTATGTCCACCGCAGCGTCACCGGCCTCAGTTTCATCTAACTGGATCTCATCATCCTCAACTCTGGAAGTGATTGGGTTGGTGAACATCTGACACACTGCCTCGACAGTATCAGCAGCAAGGCCTGGCTCCTCAGACCGGCCAGCTGGTGCTGAAGGTGCTGCAGGATATGGGCCTGGATGGTGTGGGTCAATCAGCATGTCAAAGGGAATGTCTCTGGTTGCTTCAAGCTTGACAACCTATCTCTGGAGCTTGTACACTAACTTCTTAGAGGCCTAGGACTTTCTCATCTTTTTCACTTCCTTTCCCATCTCTTCTATCACTGACCCATGATGCACCAATGTAGCCGTAATCGTGTTCTGGTTCTCCAGGAGCTTCTTCAATGTTTCTTCCACTGTTGGGGGCATCTGAGGTGCCCAAATAGAGGACAGTGCTGCAACAGTACTGGATATGTCAGATAGCTTTGCAGTAGTTGTCTACATCCAGTTGTTGATGCTCGCCAATGTCTACGAGACTCGCATCATAGAGAGTGGAGCAGTACGCATCGGCACCAGCTTCAAATACGAGGTAGAACATGTAATAGGGGTTGCTGAAGGCACTAAGTCTTGAGGTGGAGGCATAGCTGCTGCACTAGCTGAAGGCTTGGCTGAAGTGGATGGAATGTCAATTGCCTTTGCAGCTACCATCGATGGCTCATCAAACTGGCAGGTGGTGGTAGATGGCTGACCCTTTTTCTTAGGGTTGTCCGCATCCATCAACGAGTACCATGAGACGGGATTCTTCGCCCGCACCTTCGTATTAAAATCTGTCGGCTCCACCCTCACATCCGTAAGATACTCTATAATGGCGTTGGGATACGGGTAGGATGTGTCAGCTTGCCTGGCGTCCACGGAGATGTTGGCCGACATCACGGCACCCACATTGATCGGGTACCTGGCCATGATGGAAGCCACTAGAATTGCTCGCGGGAGCGGAACATATGTCTCATTTTGGCATGGATCTAGTCGGCTACATACAAAGGTCTGCCACCCCTTTTCCTCAAAAATCAGAATGTTTCTATGAATAGACACCCCTGCTGTGATCCATGATGGTGGTGGCCCAGGAGCTGCTAGAATCTTAACTAGCCACGAGCGAGCTGCATCCCCAAGTGCAAATATTTCTAAGTACTATGTGGGATCGACATCCTCAAACCCAAAATAGGTGTTCAATGTGTACTGGTCAAAACGCACCTTCAGGTTCCTCCTTTTAGTCACCTTTGTCCCTTTCTTGATATGCGCCACATTGGTGTAGAACTGTCAGATAAGGTATTCCTTCGCATCCACTATACTTTGGGTGAGCCACATCCACCCCTTGCGCTCTCGAAATTGCCTCAAAACTGCAGGGTTGTACTTTTCTAGATCTCTCAACTGGAATTGTCACTCAATAGTGAGCGACCTCACTGTCCACCACTCACGGAAGCTAGAAAAGGCAACCAAACTGACGAACTGGTCCTCCCACACCTCTTTCTTCTTCGACCGCTCAAGGCCGGCAACTGTAGCATCTCCCCCTTGTTCATCATCTGGGATGTCCTGAACTGATGTCTCTAGTGCCTGGGGGACAGGTGTAGTAGAAGGCTCAGAAGCCTGACTAGCACTCTCCAATCCCTCGGAGGTGCTATGTGATGATGATGGCTCATCCCTGAGCTGATATCTCCCTAGCAACCTTGATTGGACGGCCGGCTGCTCATGTAATGAGGCTGAGTCACCCTCTGAGACTTCCCTAGACGGGACATAAGAACTGGTCTCCGAGAGGTATGTACCTCTCCCTCTGCCGACTGCTAACGTTTTTCTGCTTTTAGGCTATTGGGCATTGCGTAAGGGTCTCTTCCCTCGTCCCCGGGAAGGGTCACCCATTCCTTTTGAAGTGTCGCCTCGTCCTCTAGATCAAATCATGTTTTGTACTAAGCAAAGTCTATTGTTAGTTGCAATTCAAGTTTAGACACAGAATGAATGCAAGGACACACATGAGATTACAGTGAAAAACACCATAGAGACATGCTTGTAAGGTTAGGGAATTACAGTCCAAATAATTGTCATTGAAGCCGCAGAATGGTCATTGCGGACCGCAAATTTTCCTTTGTGGCCGCAGAATTATATTATGGTCTGCACATTTCTCATTGCGACCACAATTCAGAAATCACCAATATGCCAACTCTCTGATGACAGAGAGTTGGTTGTTTTATGGCCGCAACCAATTTTCTGCGGTTCGCATAAATAGTCTTGCGGCGTCACTTGAGAGTCACAAAAATGACAACTCTCTGATCACAGAGATTAGGTTGTTCTACAGCCGCAGAACCATGCCTTACTATTTGCCTTATACCTTAACTTCTGCGGACCGCACAATTTCTTGTGCAGCTGCAGATTCCAACAATTACGAACCGACGATAAAGCATTTACCTATGGCTTGAAATATTTGAACAATTTTAACATGAAAACAACATATAAGCATGAAAATCTATTTACCCAGTCCCCTTAGAGCATTTTTCAGTCTACCTACTACATGTTTACCCCACATGGTTGTTCAAATAGATTCAAAAAGACAAATGGTCCAAAATTTCACTAAAAATCTAAAACTTAAAAGAAATTAATTAAGATGATGAAACATACCCAATATGAATGAATGCAAGAGATGAGTGATCAACAATTGTTAGGCTTGTGGGCAACTAATTTAACAAGAAATTTCAAATTGGTAAACTTTGTGATCTCGGAGAGGGAAAAAGGGGAACAATGCCCTAGCTCCTCTATTTATACTGAACGATTTCTGGCAAGGGAAGGGGACTTGAGTGCGGCCACAAATTCCAATTGTGGCCCGCACTCTGTTACCTGAGGGCCCAGTTTCCCTTGCATTGTTGCGGTCTGCAGAATTTGGTGTGTGGCCCCAGAGTTTGTTGCGGACCGCAGAATTCTTGCCGCGGCCGCAGATCGGCCATTTCTCTGACGGGCCAACTTCAGAGAGTTTACATTTTCCACCTTTAACTTGTGTGGTCCTCACTGTAATTGTGCGGTCACAGAGCACCTTTTGTTGTAGCAACCATAATTGTGCGGTCCGCACAATATAATTGCAGTCCGCAATTCTTTCCACACTTAACTAGATTTTTTAGTACAATTCCTGTAAAGCACACTCATCTCTGCAACACTTAACTAGATTTTTGGGTACAATTCCTGTAAAGCACACTCATCCCTGCAACACACTTCAAAGCCAGTTAGCACGAAAATAACACCTAACTATAAAAGCGCATGATTTATCATCACAGCACGACACGGATTACCATCATTTGAAATGAATTACTGCCACAACGTGGCCATCACCAACCTTTCCCAAATAGTGCTTCACCCGGTTACCATTGACTCGGAATACCTCATTATTTTTGTTCTTCAAGTCCAATGCACCAAAAGGCGTCACACCCATAATTTCAAAGGGACCATTCCATTTAGATTTCAGCTTTCCGGGAAACATCCTCAACCGTGAGTTGAACAACAAAACAAGATCGCCCACCTTGAACTCTTTGTTCCAAATGTATTTGTCATGAAGGTACTTCATCTTCTCTTTGTACAAGGATGAACTTGCATAGGCATGCTACCAGAACTCATCCAATTCATTCAAATGTGCAACCCTCAAGTTAGCGGTTGCATCCCAATCAAGATTCAATTTTTTTAAAGCCCATATAGCTTTGTACTCAAGTTCCACCGGAAGATGACATGCTTTTCCGAACACCAACCGGTATGGATACATTCTGATAGATGTCTTAAAAATAGTCTGATAAGCCCATAACGCATCATCAAGCTTCTTTGATCAATCCATCTAGTTAGCATTCACTAATTTGGACAACATACTCTTTATCTCCCAGTTGGAGACTTCCATTTGACCTCTAGCTTGTGGGTGATAGGGAGTTGTAACTTTATGAGTGACACAATACTTGCTAAGCAAAGTGTCAAAAGCCTTGTTGCAAAAATACGACCCCTCATCGCTTATGATAGCCTGCGGAGTACCAAACCTTGTGAAAATATTCTTCTTCAAGAACGCCACCATACTTCTCGCTTCATTGTTGGGTAAAGCAATGGACTCAAACCATTTTGACACATAATCAATCACTACCAAGATGTAGGTGTTTCCACAAGAATTCACAAAAGGACCAATGAAGTCAATACCCCACACATCAAAGATATCAATCTCCAAAATGATATTGAGAGGCATTTCATTCTTCTTCGCGATTCCATCGGCCCGTTGGCATTCATCACATCTTTTCACCACATCACTTACATCTTGGTAAAGAGTGGGACCATAGAAACCGCAACTTAGCACTTTGGTTGTCGTTCTTGCTCCGCCACGGTGACCACCATAAGGCGAAAAATGGAAAGCCCCAAGAATTTCACTTTGCTCTTCTTCCGGTACACATCTTCTAATTACCCCATCCGTGCAGATTCGGAAAAGGTATGGCTCATCCCAATAATAATCTTGACAATATCGTTTGAGCTTCTTCCTTCGATTTGAAGAGAACTCATCCGGGATGATTCCACACACAAGGAAGTTTGCTAGATCCGCGAACCATGGCACCTCCTTCATTAAAATAGCCAAGAGTTGCTCATCGGGGAAAGAGTCATTGATCTAAAGGCCATCATGCGGACTCCCCTTCTTATAAAGCCCCGTAAAATTTCACAAAGAAAAAATAATATTTCGTGGTGCCGAATTGGTGGACAGTTTAGGTTGAACAATGCAATGAGGTATAAAGGAAAATTTTTGGCTGTTAAATGCATTTTTGCGGTCCATTATGCGACCGCAAAATCACTCTACGGACTGCATAATGGCCGTAGAGTGAGGCAGAAGAGGGGAAGTTTTGGATGCCATTATGCGGTCGACTATGCGATCACAGAACTGTTCTGCGGTTCATTATGTGACTGCAGAACAGGTCTGCGGGCCGCATAGTGACCGCAGACCCATGCAGAATTTTGTTAGTTTTGGACACCAATTATACAGTTGATATTGTATCCGCAAATCAATTATGAGATCGCAGACCTTGTTCCGGAGCTCCATTTTTGGGTTTTTATAACCCGACCCTACTTCGTTAAATACACGCTTTGGGCTATTTTTGAGCTAAAATCTCATATTTTTGAGTGAGAGAAAGTGCCCTAGAATGAGAAGGTGTTCCTCAATAATTGTTCTTCAAGTCTTGCTCAAATTTTGGAAGATTAAGACGGGAAACTCATTAGGTCTTCATCCTAGCGGTAAGATTCTACATCCTAACCCTCAATTTCGAATTTTATCTAGAAATGGATAATTAGCAAGATAACTTTGGGCATGATAGTTGTTTATTTTACATGCATGTGTTATCAAAGGGTGTAGGAAGATTGTTGAGCTAAAAATGGTAAAACAAAATGGGTTGTGGGATGATGGAATTCTCCGTAAAAAGACCTTGAAACCTTTATGCACACCTAGTGTTTGATAAAATGCTCAAATGAGCTAGAACCATGTTCATCTTCCTAATTTTGATTCAATTTATCATATTTCTAAAATATATTGAAGTTGCGAAGAATTCCGGAATATTTTAGAGTTTAAGGAAGCTCCATTGAGGTATGTTGGCTAAACTCTCCTTTAAGAATTTGAACCCCAATATCCTTGTAAGTTCCAAGATATTTATTACAAGTTGAGTATTCCGAATGAGTTTTGTAACAAAGATATATGTTTAATTTGTGTTTCAGATGCTCTCATGATATTGTATTATAAATTGAGGATGTGTTCCAAACTATGGATTGTGTATCTACGTGTTATGATTCCAAGTCATGATTGATGTAGAAAACTATTATACTAAATTGTGTAGAGATTATGATTGGGGTTACACCTCCACCCGCATATATTGGGGTGAGGCAGCATGGCCGCTTTGTGTATGATTTTGGTATTATTGTTGTACCACCACGCACATAAATATATTGGGGTGAGGCGGCATGTCCGTTTTGTATAGGTATTGGTATCGTTGATGCATTTCGACCCGCATATATTGGGGTGAGGTTACGGTGCCGCTTTGTGTGAAAATGGGTATTGTGTTTATACCTCCACCAACATACATTGGGGGTGAGGCGACAGGGCCTCTTTAGTAGAGTTTTGGTATTGTGTTTACACCTCCACCTACATACATTGGGGTGAATGATATTTCTCATACACCTCCATGTAGAAATGGTTATAAAGGATCTCATCTTGAATTCTATAAATGTTAATGATATTTCTTGATAAGCTGGCTTTGGTTTAAACGAATATCTATGCTATTCTATTGTCGCCTTGATTCATCATATTCATACTGTATTTTCGAGTTCTTAAATTGGTGTTTGGTTTTTATACTAGTACTATTCGACATGTACTAACGACCCTTTTGCTAGGGGCGCTGCATCTTTAATGGATGCAGGTGGTTCCACAGCGGAGGATACTGACCAGTGATAGCACTGCTCATTCTTCTCAGCTGACTTGGTGAGCCCCATCACATTCCGGGGCTATGTATTTTTTTGTTTTGTATGAGTTATCGTATTTTGAGGTATAGTCGGAGCCTTCTTAACGGCACTATCATTGTACTCTTTGGTATTTTTAGAGGCTCTGTTAACTAAGTGTGGGTTGTATATAGGTGTTGGGAATGTTAAACAAGTTGTGTTATAATTAAATCACTAGTTCCGCTTTGAACCATGAAGGGGTGTGTGTGTTTTGAGAATTATTAAATGAGGTAACCAATAAAATAATTTAGTATTGTGTACATGATCTCCCTACTGTCTAATTAATGAAAATATGTATTATCCTTATTCATGGATGAGTTTGGGTAGAAGAAAATCTAATAGGCTTGCTCGGTCGGGTTCACTCGGTTGAGCTTCGGTCGCGCTCCCCGAGTTTGGGGTGTGACACTGCTCCTCCAAACGAGACAAGTGGTCCGCCACTTGATTTTCACTCCCTTTTCGATCTTGGATGTCAATATCGAACTCTTGAAACAATAGCACCCATGGCACCAACTGAGCTTTTGAATATTTATTTCTCATAAGATAGAGAAGTTCTGCATGATCCGTATGAATAATAACCTTTGCACCCATCAAGTACGGCCGGAACTTCTCAATTGCAAACATAATGGAAAGGAGCTCTTTCTCCATAACGGTGTAGTTGACTTGGGCACTATTCATGGTCTTACTAGCATAGTAGACCAGATGAAAAATCTTGTGATATGTTGATCCAAAACAACCCCAACAGATACATCGCTAGCATCGCACATGAGCTCAAAAGGGATACTCCAATTAGGAGCGGTGATAATGGGAGTGGTTGTCAACTTAAACTTTAGCAATTCAAAGGCTCTCATACAATCATAATTGAAGTGAAACTTAGCATCTTTCTCTAAGAGCTTGCACAACGGGTTCACCACTTTAGATAATCCTTGATGAAGCGCCGGCAAAACCCCGTGTGGCCTAAGAAAATCCGCACGCCTTTCACCAAAGTCGGAGATGGAAGTTTAGAAATCACCTCAATCTTTGACTTGTTGACTTCTATGCCTTTCTTTAAGATCTTTTGGCCAAGGACAATGCCTTCCTCGGCCATGAAATGGCATTTCTCTCAATATAGCACCAAGTTCGTTTCTTCACACCTTGCCAATACTTTATCCAAATTTGCCAAGCAATCATCAAAGGAATCCCCAACCACCGAAAAGTCATCCATAAAAACTTCAAAGTAGTCCTCTACCATGTCCGTGTAGATCACCACACCTTTGAAAAGTGGTCGGTGCATTATATAAATAAATGGCATCCGCTTGAAAGAGAACGTACCATAGGGATATGTAAAAGTTGTCTTCTCTTGATCCTCCAGAGAAATAAGGATTTGGTTGTAGCCCGAATATCCATCTAGAAAGCATTTGGTCAAGGAAAGGGAGAAGGAAATGATCATTCCTTGTGACTTTTTTGAGCTTGCGATAGTCCATACACACTCTCCATTCGGTCACCTTTCTTGCAGGAATTAACTCATTCTTGTCATTGGTAACCACCGTCATGCCCCCTTTCTTTAGGACACATTGCACCGGAGAAGTCAACAAACTATCGGAAATGGGGTAGGCAACCTTGGCGTCCAACCACTTGATAATCTCCTTATTGACAACTTCTTGCATAGCCTCATTGAGTCTCTTTTGATGTTCAATAGATGGTTTGGCGTCTTCCTCCAAGTTGATCTTGTGCATGCAAAATGCGGGGCTTATTCCCCGAATATCCTCCAAAGTCCATCAAATAGCCTTTTTCCTCTTGTGTAGCACCACCAATGTTGAGTCAACCTGCACGTTAGTTAAATAAGAGGAAAGAATAACCGGTAAAGTAGAACAAGGTCCACGAAATTCATACCGAAGATGTGGAGGCAATGGCTTCAAATCCAAGTTTAGAGACTCTTTAATTGAAGGCTTTGTAGGAGGAGTTTTCCTATTTTCAAGATCCAAAGAGAGTTTTTGGGGTGCATAGTTGTACGACCCCATTCCTTGCAAAGAATTCACACATTCCATGAAGCCATTCATCTAGTCATCATCAAAGTTGGGCAAGAGGGCCTCCAACATATTACCCACATTGATCGTGGCACTTGTATCATCAAAAATCACATTGGTCACCAAGTCCACAAAAGAACACACTTCATTACTATTTGGTTTCTGCATAGATTTGCACACGTGGAACACCACCTTTTCATCACCCACCCGGAAAGTGAGTTCTCCGGCTTCCACATAAAAAAAGCCCTCCTTGTAGCAAGAAAATATCTTCCAAGAATAATCGGCACCTCATAGTCCACTTTACAATCAAAAATGACAAACTCCGCCGGAAGAATGAATTTATCAACACGAACCAATACATATTCAATCACTCCTAATGGTCTCTTCATGGTGCGATCGGCCATTTGTAATCTCATAGATGCGGGTCTTGGTTGCCCAATTCCCAAAGTCTTGAAAACCAAATAGGGCATCAAATTGATACTTGCCCCAAGATCACAAAGAGCTTTAGCAAACTCAGCATTTCCAATGGCACAAGGGATTGTGAAAGCACCAGGATCTTCCAATTTAGTATCCATTGAATGCATAATTGCACTCACTTGATGAGTGACTTTGATAGTTTCAAAATTTATCGACCGCTTCTTTCTCACCAAATCTTTCAAAAACATTGCATAACCGGCCATTTGTTCCAAAGCTTCAACTAATGGCACATTGATCGAGAGACTCTTCATCATGTCAATGAAATTTTTGAATTGATTCTCGCCATTTTCTTGGCAATCCTTTGAGGATATGGAATATGAGTCTTAGGCAATGGTACGTTAGCCTTTTGCACTACTAGTTCCAGTACGTCAATAACATAATCCCTTGACGGGTTCACTTCCTCTTGAGTCTCTTCCACATTGTCATCAATATCAATTTGCACTTCATCATTTTCTTGTTCTACATTATTCAGGATCTCTTCTTCTTGTACCACTTGCACATCATCCATAAATTGCCTTTGACTTGAGGTGGGTGCATTCCCGCCTTTTCCACTTCTTGTAGTAACGGCCATGACATGCCCCATGTTGTTCCCACCTTTTGGGTTCATCACCGTGTCACTTGGTAGTGCCCTCATAGGATGATAATTTAGAGCTTGAGAGATTTTCCCCATTTGCACTTCTAAGTTGTGGGTCGATGTGTTGTGTGAGGCAAGTTGGGCATCGAAATCGGAATTCTTCTCCATCATTTGCTTGAACATGTTCTCAATATGTCCCATTTCATTGTTGAAAGAGCTAGGATCATGGGAAGGATAAGGAGGCGGGTTGCTCGATTGTTGATACATCGGGGGCCTTTGAAAACCCGACCCCCAATTTTCTTGATTCTTACTCCAACCGCCTTGATTGTTGCCTCCCCAATTGCCTTGGTTATTGTTGTTATACCAATTCCCTTGATTATTGCCACCACTCCAATTTCCTTGATTGTTGTTGTTATTCCAATTGCTTTGATTTTTTCCACCACTCCAATTACCTTGGTTGTGAGAATTCCAATTTCCTTGATTGTTTTGAGGTATCCATTGTTGTTGGCTTGGGCCTTGGAAGTTGTTTATTTGCCCTTGAAAGTTGTTCACATATTGGACATCTTCTTCTTGGTCATTATAAGAGTCATCTTGATCAACCCTACTATCTTCTTGCACAAAATTGTCCACTCCTTGTTTCACTTGTGGAAACTTTGTTCTCCATTTGTTCACCATCATGTTTACTTCCTCCATTGCATTGAGTTACCTCGAGTTTTGCACTTGTTGAAATTGAGCCTTTGCCAATTGGTTCATGGTGGTGGTCAATTCGGCTATGGCTTGTCCATGGTCATGCAACTCTTGTGAAGGTGAATTACATTGGGATTACATTGTGGAACATTATCCTGGGATTGCCATGCCAAAGAAGTGTCCTCCATTTCATCCAAAATATCACACACCTCCGCATAAGGCGTAGTCATGAAGTTCCCATCGGCAAATTGATTCACTACACATTGGTTGGTTGTGGATCCCCCGATAGAAAGTTTGTTGAATCATGTTCTCCGTCATAATATTGTTGGGACACTTTTTAACTATTTTTCTATATCGTTCCCATATCTCGTGTAGTGGTTCATTGGGCTCTTGCTTGAATGCTAAAGTTTCATCTCAAAGTATAGCCATGTGCCCAGGAGAGAAGTATTTAGAAATATAATTCTCCGCCAATTCATCCCAAGTTTGAATGGAATGTTTTGGAAAATGTTCCAACCAGTCTAAAGTTTTCCCCCATAGAGAGAAGGGAAAAACCCTTAGACTCAAAACATCCTCGGAAACATTTATTTGTTTACTCCACCAATATGTATCCACGAACCCCTTCAAATAGTTGCATGCATTTTGACCCGGAGAACCGGTGAAGAACCCTCATTGCTCAAGCAAGGTGAGCATCACGTAGGTTATTTGAAAGTTGCCCGCACTAATACCGGGAGGAACTATTGCACTTGCATATCCTTCATTCGGCAACACTCGGTGTGGAGGCGCTCATGGTGGAGGTGGGGGTGGAGCGGGCACATTGTCATGAGGCACTCAGCCTCGTCTATTGGCTTGAGGTTCAAGAGTAACCTCATCCATTTGATCATCCTCAATGTCCACATCCCCCAAAGCAATGTTTTTGAACTCATTGTTTGCCATAGTTGCACCTACAATTTCCCAACACGTTAGTAACATGGAAGGAAAAGAAGATATTCCAAAAACGCACTCAAATATATAACTAACACCATTTTTAACTCCCTGGCAACGGCGCCAAAATATTGACCTATCGCTCACAATGCACACCTCAATACAAGGTAGGAATCAGACGATTGCAATTATAGTAACCCAACAAAGAGTCGGGATCGAATCTACAGGGAGTTAGATGGGAGTTAGGAGTATATATTCTAGTGCGTAATTAGAACGATCTTAATTTGTACTTCCACAAATTGGTGTTGTTTCTATTTCTATTTAAAAACTAAAGATTGTAAAGTAAAGGAATAAGACTAGGATAATTGTTTTTGTTATTTTTCAAGTTTGTAAAAAGGCCTAGGGCTATAACCATCGCCTAGGTGTTCGCCTAATGGGATATAAACCTTAATGCTTGTATTGTTGATGGTGGTATATTATAGCTATCAACTCTCAATTACACACTCAGTACCGCTCGGTCAAGGAGTGGTTTTGACCAATTTGGCTTTCTCAAGTCCAAATGCGTATCACAGAAAATGTTTGATAAGAGCTCAAGTTGGGTTATTACTATCTCTAGGTTGAACCCTTTAATTGGGTTAATCAATCTCTCGATTAACCTAATTTCTTGTTAGCTATGTTTTCCTAGACTAAGTCTCTCTTTGTCAAGTAGAGACTAAGTCAATTAGGCATGAACTAATATTTGCAACCATTAATTCCACAAATTAAAGCATGAACAAGGCTAAATAATAAACACTTAATCATAACAAGCACTAAATTAGATACCCATAAGGTTTACACACTAGGGTTGGGTCACAACCCTAGTAAACATCTTGTTACTCATGCTTAAAATTGAAGAAATAGAAGAAGCTATACTAATTAAACTCATTAAAATGATAAAATCTATAGTAAAATGCTCCAAAATATATAAAACTTCCAAAAGAGGCAAAGAAAAATGGCTACAGGACTTGTTGATGTCAAAAGTTAACCTAATTTTGTGAAACTCGTCTATTTATACAAGGCTGGAAATTTCGGACAAAAATGCCTTTCGGGAGGTTCTGCGGTCCACACAATTCTTCATCTTGCAGGAGCTAGGATTCTGCGTCCACGAGACAATGTTCCTGCATTCCACAGATTTATCACTGCGGCCGCAATCTGGTCTTCTGCGGTCCGCATCTTTACTTCTGCGGCTGCAAGGCATTTCTTCTGTGGCCGTACAATTCTTGTGCGGTCCACAATTTTGAGGGACTTGGACTTTTGAAATTTTCACACCCTCTGAAGTAGACTCCAGTTTGTCATTTGTGGCCGCACAATTCCTGTGCGGTCCGCAGTTTGCTAGAAAGCCTACTGGGATTTTCTTCATTGTTTGCAGCCGCAGATGGTATTCTGCGGTCCGCACTTTGTGAGCGCTTATGTGCCTTTTATTGCCTTGTGTTTAGATTACTCCTTTTTGAGTCGGATTTCATCTCTGGAGTCCAACTTCCAACATTCCTGCAATTTTGCATATTTCATTAGTTTCGAGAACACCATTCAACGCTTTTAGACTAAAACAAAAGCTAGAAGGTGCTAATAAGTAGTCAAAATCCCCATTTATCACCCGCCACCACCTCATGTGATGAGGCCAAACAATGAGCCACCATCTCATGCTTATGATGGCCAATACTACTCTCCAAATATGGCTTTCAGAGTCTCGACTTCATACAATCAGACTCCTCAGTACGAGTCGCTAGTGGAAAATGAAAAGCCTGCCAAGTTGGGTAAGCCAGATGAGATGGCCAGGAAAATGAAAAGTATTGAACAGAACATTAAGAGCATACAAGGACTAGGTGGTCACAAAAGTGTTTCCTTCAATGATTTATGCATGTTCCCTCATATCCATTTGCCACCAGGGTTCAAGACCCCAAAATTTGAGAAGTATGATGGACACGGCGACCCTATCGCCCACTTGAAAAGGTATTGTAACCAGCTAAGAGGTGCAGGTGGAAAAGAAGAATTGATGATGGCTTATATTGGGGGAAAGTCTTATGGGGGTAGCCTCCGAATGGTTCATTGACAAAGATATATCTCACTTGCATATCTCGGACGACATGGCCCAGGCCTTCGTCAAACAATTCCAGTACATCATTAATATTTCACCAGATCGCAATTCCATATCCAATATGAAGAAAACGCCGAATGAAAGCTTTAAGGAGTATGTCATCAAGTGGAGGGAGCAAGCGGCTAGAGTTAAGTCACCCATGGATAACCACGAGTTAATCACTATTTTTCTGGAGGCTCAAGACCCTGATTACTTTCAAAATATGATCTCCACAATGGGTAGATCTTTCGCAGAAGCGATAAAGATAGGGGAGATGGTCTGAAATGGCCTCAAGACTGGCAGAATTATAAGCCAAGCTGCTCTCAAAGCTAACACCCAAGCAATCCAAAATAGGTCGGGAAGTTTGACAAATAGGAAGAAGAGAGATGAAGGGTCCATGATGACTTCAAGATCCAGGGAAGTTTAAATAGGGGCAACAGACCCTTAATTGCAAGTTCAGCAAGGGAAGTCCAGCTACCCTCAACATTATTATCCCCCGCCAATTCCTCAATACTCTATGGGCCTATCGCAGTACACAGTGTTTAATTCCCAGTCTTATGATCGGCCTCCCGATCAACAAGTATTGGCACCAGCCCCAAGGATACCCCTACCTCAGCAGCAAAATTTTTCAGGCACCCTACAATGCTCGTCCCATGCAGGCTTATGGTTGAGAGAAAAGGCCAGTGGAAATATTCACTCCATTAGCTGAATCATACTCTTGTCTGTTCCAAAAGTTGAAGCAGATTGGCATGATTGGACCCATTACTCCCCACCATATGCATCTCGATTCATATGGATTTTAAGCAAATTCTAGGTGCGAATATCATTTAGGTTCCACGGGGCACGGATAATTGTTGGACTCTGAAAAGGGCCATAAAAAGACTCATCGCTGAAAAGTTGATTGTGGTTACAAATGGCGAGGACCCTCCTAATGTGACAAACAACCCGTTGCCAGCACACAATGATGTTCTTTTTGTGGGAATGATTGGCCAAGATCAAGAATACAAGTTGGTTGGTCGAGAAGCAATGACAGTGGGAACGATTCAAGAAGGAATAGGACTGCAAGTAATTCCAAACTGAGATGTGCCGTTGATTGTGAATGGTACCCAAAGCTCAAATAAGGCAAATTTATTTGTTCCAAAAATCTCGAGGTTGGAAGTCTACTCCAGTATTCCAAGCCCAAGGTTATATGTCCTGAGAGGCCACCCCGTCATGAGGTAGAATCAAGGTGGTAAAAAAGCTTTAACATATCCGATCATAATCAAACCCGCCACCTAAACCCGTTTGATAAAGACGAAAACTATTCCTTGGAACTACAACAAAACTGTGGTGACCTACAAAGGCAATGAAATCATAGAAGAAGTGGGGGAAACTGGAGGTTTGACTCGATTAGGGAGGTGTTACTCTCCAGAAGAATTGAGGAAGGCCAAGCAAATCATAGAGGACCAAATGCCAATAAAGAAAGCAGTCACTAAAGAAGAGGCGGAAGAGTTTATGAAAAAGATGAAAGTTTAGGATTACTCAATCATTGACCAGTTGAGAAAGACTCCTGCCTAAATATCTCTATTATCTCTGCTCATACACTCAGAAGAGCATGCCCATGTACTAATCAAGATCCTGAACAAGGCATAGGTCTCAGAGAAGACCACCGTGAATCAGTTAGAGAAGATGGCCAAAAGATTCTTTGAGGTAAACAAAATCTCCTTTACAGACGATAAACTCCCTGAGGAGGGAGTCGGTCACAATAGGGCTTTGCACTTGACTGTCAAATATGAGGGGCACTATGTAAAGTGAGTCATGGTTGATGGAGGCTCGAGTCTAGATGTATGCCCTCTCTCTACCTTGCAAAGCATGAAGATCAATACAGACATAATCCAACCCAGCAATGTTCGCATTCGGGCTTTTGATGGCTCAGCGAGAGATACCATTGAGGAGATCAACCTCACCATGACGATTGGGCCGGTTGATTTTGAAATTATCTTCCAAGTAGTAGACATAGAAACTTCTTATAAATTTCTTCTTGGAAGGCCATGGATCAATACAGTCCGAGCTGTGCCATCCACCTTGCATCAGATGCTCAAATTCGAACATGACATACAAGAAATTATTGTTCACAGAGAAGACGAGCTATCCATTTATAAAGACCCGTTAATCCCGTGTATTGAGGCCAAGGAAGGGTGTGAGTCCATTGTCTATTAGGCTTTCGAAGTGGTTGATGTGGACCATGTTGAGGAAGGAAATCCCATTATGCATCCTCGCCTTTCTGCCACATCTGTAATGGCGGCTGCACTTATGCTGAGATAAGGTTATGATCCAGGAAAAGGCTTTGGGGAATCATTGCAAAAAATTTCAGAACCCATTTATCCGTTCGGTAACAAGGGTACTTTTGGCTTAGGATTCAGTCCAACACAAGCAGACGAAGACAAAGCCAAGCACCGTAAAAAGAATGGGTGGGTCTTACAGCAACCTATCCCTCACATTTTCTACATTTTTGTCAAGCCACGACTCCAAGAGGGTCAAAATTCCTCGGTGCAAGCAAACATTGATGAAATTTGCCATGGCCTCAGCCAGAATGTTATCTGAAGTGAATATGATCCAGGCTGGTGAAGGCACTAGTCATGCCGATATGCAACTAGTTGTCCCAGACACCATGCTCAACAACTGGGAAGTAACTTCTCAATGGGTCTTGGTAGTTTGATTTTGCAGCTTCTTTTTTGTATTTTGGGTTACTTTCAGGGTTGTAATCCAAACATCTCAGTATGATTTTTTTTTTTTGATGTTAACCCTTCTATCCTTTCAAATTCAATGAAATACAATCCAGTTTCTTATTAAGTTTTGTATCTTTTCCTTTTCCTAATTCCTTCCATTTTGTTTCCATTTTAGTTTTATTAATGTTGGCTTTAATAACATGACATGCATACAGAATGCACGCCCAAATCTCAAAAAGCTATCTAATTTCAAAATAATGCATCAAGAGGTCGAATATGATAAAGATGAGGCTGTTGAGGAAATAAAAAGAGAGTTGGAACAATTTGAAAACAAGACTAAGCCCAACCTCAATGAAACTGAGCCAATTAATATCGGAGGTCATAAAGAAGTTAGAGAAACAAAGATAAGCACTCTCACTGAACAAGAAACCATAGAAGATGCCTTGATTCAAATTTTATTTGAATACAGAGATGTGTTTGCTTGGTCTTATAATTATATGCCGGGTTGAAACATTGATTTAGTGGTTCATAAGCTTCCCACGTATCCTAATTGTCCACCAGTCCAACAGAAGCAACGAAAATTTAAATAGACATGAGTGATAAAATCAAAGAGGAAATAATGAAGAAACTGAGCGCCAATGTAGTTAGAGTCGTACGATACACCACCTGGGTGGAAAATGTTGTGCATGTGCCAAAGAAGTACAGAAACACCAGAGTCTGTGTTGACTACAAGGACCTAAACAAAGCAAGTCCAAAGGATAATTTTCCTTTACCAAACATCCACATATTTGTAGATAATTGCGCTAAGCATGAGATACAATCTTTGTGGATTGCTATGCCGGATACCACCAGATTCTAATGGATGAGGATGATGCAGAAAAGACTACTTTCACCACTCAATGGGGTATCTATTATTAAAGGGTCATGCTATTCAGTTTGAAGAATGCAGGGGCAACTTACATGAGGGCCAGGACCACCATTTTTCACGACATGATGCACCAAGAGATTGAAGTATATGTCGATGATGTCATCATAAAGTCAAAGACACAGGTTGAACATGTGCGCGATTTGAAAGGGTTCTTCAAACGGCTGCGAAGGTATGACCTTAAGCTCAATCCAGCCAAGTGTGAATTTGGGGTTCCGTCTAGGAAGCTCCTCGGTTTTATAGTTAGCCGGAGAGGCATCGATTTGGATCCCTCTAAGATAAAGTCCATTCGAGATCTGCCACCCCCAAAGAACAAAACTGAAGTCATGAGTTTTCTAGGAAGATTAAACTACATCAGTAGATTCATTGCTCAGCCCACAGCCACCTGCGAGCCCATCTTTAAGTTGCTGAAAAATGATGTTGCTATCAAGTGGACGGACGATTGCCAAAAAGCTTTTGACAGGATCAAAGATTATCTGTCAAAACCCCCTGTACTGATCCTACTAGAACCTGGTAGGCCTTTGTTTTTATATCTATCGGTGATGTATAATTCCTTTGGATGCGTTCTGGGGCAACATGATGCGACAGGCAAAAAGGAGCAGGCAATCTATTAATTGAGCAAGAAGTTCACCAATTACGAGGTTAAGTATACCCTTTTAGAAAGGACATGTTGTGCATTGACTTGGGTCGCTCAGAAGCTGAGGCATTATATCTTGGCCTACACTGCTTACCCCATATCCAAAATGGATCCTTTGAAGTACATCTTTCAAAAGCCAATGCCCACTGGCAGGCTCGCAAAATGGCAGATTATGCTCACAAAGTTTGTCATCGTCTATGTCACTCGCACCGCAATGAAAGCACAGGCTTTGGCAGATCATTTGGTAGAGAATCTAGTTGATGATGATTACAATCCACTGAGAACATACTTCCTAGACGAAGAGGTCAACTCAATAGAGGAAGTAGTTCTGGACGACAGTCATGTATGGAAAATGTATTTTGATGGGGCTGTCGATATCAAAGGAGTTGGGATCGGGGAAATCCTTATCTCACCTATTGGACAACATTACCCTGCAACAGCCCGACTTCGGTTCTTCTGTACCAATAATACGGCGGAATACGAGGCTTGTATAATGGGTATACAAATATCCCTCGATCTAGATGTGAATGAACTATTGGTTATGGGAGATTCTAACTTGCTTATCCGGCAAGCCTAAGGTGAATGAGAGACTCGAGACATCAAGCTTATTCCGTACAGACATTGTGTGCAACATCTAAGTAAAAGATTCAAGTCCATCAAGTTCAGGTACATTCCCAAGTTTCACAATGAGCTAGCTGATGCCTTGGCTACCTTAGCCTCGATGCTCCCTTATCCAGGCAACACTCACATTGATCCATTAGAAATCCAAGTTCGTAATCAACACATTTACTGCAATACTATTGAGACAGAACCAGACGGTGAACCATGGTATCATGACATAAAATAATTCCTGAAAACAAGGGAATACCCATAACATGCCAAGAGAAATCAAAAACAACTATAAGGCGGCTTGTCGGCGGTTTCTTCCTGAATTGGGAGATTTTGTACAAAAGGACCCCAGATTTGAACGTGTTGAGATGCATAGATGCCACAGAAGCTGAGCAGATCATGAGTGAAATGCATTCGGGGGTATGCGGACCTCCCATGAATGGATATGTTTTGGCAAAGAAGATTCTGCATGCAGGGTATTATTGGCTTACTATGGAGCGAGATTGCTTCAGTTTTGTTTGCAACTGTCACCAATGCCAGATTCATGGTGACTTGATTCAATCGCCTCCTTCGGAGTTGCATCCCATGTCCTCTATGTGGCCTTTCATTGCTTGGGTAATGGATGTTATTGGGCCAATCGAGCCAAAGGCTTCAAATGGGCATAGATTCATTCTGGTCGCCATTGATTACTTTACCAAGTGGGTGGAGGCAGTTACTTTCAAAGCAGTCACCAAGAAAGCAGTGGTAGACTTTTTTCATTCCAAAATCATATGTCGCTTTGGTATCCCAAAGACCATTATCACTGATAATGTAGCTAATCAAAATAGTCATCGGATGAAGGAGGTATGCGAGCAATTTAAAATTGTGCATCGCCATTCTACCCCTTACCGGCCAAAAGACAACGGAGTCGTTGAAGCGGCTAACAAGAAAATCAAGAAGATTCTTAGGAAGATGATCTAAGGGTCCAGTCAATGGCATAAAAAGCTGCCTTTGGCTCTCTTAGGATACCGCACGAATGCTCGCATATCATTGGGTGCAACTCCTTATCTGTTGGTGTATGGAACTAAAGTTGTAATACCAGCTGAAATCGAAATTCCCTCTCTCCGAATCATTATGGAATCGGAGATTCAAAACACTGAGTGGGTCAAGACCCGATTAGAACATCTAATGCTTATTAATGAAAAATGGCTAGCAGCAGTGTGTTTTGGCCAGTTATACTAGTAAAGAATGGCATGTGCTTATAACAAGAAAGTGTGCCCCAGGGCACTTTGAGGTAGGCCAGCTCGTTTTGAAACGCATCCTTCCACACCATGTAGATGCTAAAGGAAAGTTCACCCCGAACTGGCAAGGCCTCTATATCATTAAGAAAGTGTTACCAAAAGGGGCCTTGCACTTGGTAGATGAAGAAGGATGGGTACCAAACATGACTATTAACACAGATGCAGTCAAAAGATATTATGTTTGATATATACCTACTATGGAACTTTCAAGCATGATTTTCTCATATCGAGTGACGAAGGCTATCATTGCTCACCATCCCAAATAGGTGTCACCCTTTTGTTAACCCTTTTGAGTCGTATTTGTCTTCTTTGTTTTCCCTCTTTTTGGAACATGTGTACTTGTAAAAAATGGAAAAATATGAAAAAAAGAAAGGAAAAAAAATAGTATAAAGAAAAAGAAAAAAACAATCAAACAACAAATCTTCTGAGTTAGTGAACTACGTCCGACCTGATTGCGAAAGGATACGTAGGCAGCCTTACCCTGGGTTCGGTCCCATCACAACAAAAAATCCATATTCCTAATACTCTAAAACTGGGGCACAAGTTTGATTTATTTTACGATTTTTTCTGTAAAAACGGTTCCAAAAGTTATAATTCAGTTAAAGGTTCTTTTCGCCTTTTCCTTGTTAGAAACTTCTTATCGATCTTTGAGAATGTTTGAAGTCCCCATGCCAAGGGTGTTTGGCAACCTTCCGCATGCAGTATCTTATTCAAAAAAAGAAGAAAATAAAAAAAGAAATGAGAGAGTCTTATCGGTGAAAACTCGTATGGGCACTGAAAGACGACAGTGAGCAGAGAAATGAGAGAGTCTTATTGGTGAAAAGCCATATGGGAATCATAAGGCGACGTTGATTAGAGAAATGAGATAGGTCAGTTTGCGAAAACCTGCAAAGGGCACTACTAGCCGAATGAGGATCTATGATACTCTGGTATGAGCACAACCAAGACAGTTTCAAGATGAACATCTGCGACGGATTTGGAAAATTAGACAGCTCAGACGGATCAGGCGTCCAGTCCAAAATGTATGTCATGATTCATTGAAGTCGGCACACACCTCTAGATAAGTCTCCCTATTTCTCTCCCCGAAAGGGACACCTTTTGTTTAGACACAATTCCTTTTTTTTTAACTTTTAATAGCTCTTCTGTTTTTCCCATAATTTTTCTTTGAGTCCCTTTCGATCTAATCTTACATCCAAAGCGAAGTAAAGAAATGGCTGCAAAACTGGCTACAATTTTCTCGTAATACCGAGCATAATTTGGGGGATATACGCCATTGACAAAGGCGTGAATCCGTCTGTGATCTCTTTGCTAAGCCGAACAAAGTGCCTCAAAGAAACTGAAAAGGCTACCTAAGCAAGGCTTGCTTCATGGGAGAAGTTGATATGCACTACGGACACAAACTAATTTTGGGTGCAAGGCAACTAAGTTTCATTTTAAAGAAAACATTTCCTCACTTTAGGGACAAGAATTAGTGGTACTATGGACATCTGGTATGAAACAGTCTGGGCAACGTCGGAAAGCCAAGTTCTCCAAAAAGCAATACAGAGTATCTGAGCATCTCGGTACCACTCTGATAGAATCAGTTCTTCGATAACGGAGTGGCCATGAATTCAAACTCCTTAGGGCATCAAGGCCACAAACTCACCACCACTTTGAAAACTCACAACTTTTCTTTGTTTGAAGCATGAACAAAGAAGTGCAGAATGGTGATTCTCAAAGGACGAATATCACCAAAGGTAAGTTCCTTAAAATCTACATTTTCTTTTATCTTCATCATTCATCATTATTATTCATACCTCCCATTTACGTAGCTTAGCTCAGGTAGAACCGTTTCGCCTAGGGGGATCAGCTCATAAGTCCAGGTAGAAGTACTCTTCACTCAGGATGTTTTATGTAGCTTAACCCAGGTAGAACCTTTTCGCCTAGGGGGATCCAGCTCATAGTTCCGGGTATAAGTACTCTTCCCCCAAGCTGTTTTACGTAGCTTAACTCAGGTAGAACATTTTCGCCTAGGGGAATCCAACTCATATTTTCGGGTAGAAGTACTCTTCGCTCAGGCTGTTTTATGTAGCTTAACTCAGGTAGAACCTTTTCTCCTAGGGGGATCCAACTCATATTTTCGGGTAGAAGTATTATTCGCTCAGGTTGTTTTACGTAGATTAACTCAGGTAGAACCTTTTCGCTTAGGGGGATCCAGCTCATATTTTCGAGTAGAAGTACTCTACACTCACGTTGTTTTCGTAGCTTGAATAGGGTAGAACCGTTTCGCCTAGGGGGGTCCAGCTCATATTTTCGGGTAGAAGTACTCTTCACTCAGGTTGTTTTACGTAGCTTAACTCATGTAGAACCTTTTCTCCTAGGGGGTCCAGCTCATAGTTCCGGGTAGAAGTACTCTTCACTCAGGTTGTTTTCGTAGCTTAACTCAGGTAGAACCTTTTCGGCTAGAGGAATTCAACACTTTAGCAGTAATACAAGGCGTCAAACCCTGGTTACCTTTCCTTTCAGTAATACAGGGTACCAACCCCTGGTTACATTCATTACTATTGATACAGGGCGCCAACCCCTGGTCGCATTTCCTTTCAGTAATACAGGGTACCAACCCCCGGTTGCATTCCTTTTCAGTAATACAGGGTACCAACCCCTGGTTACATTCATTTTCAGTAATACAGGGCGCCAACCCCTGGTTACATTTCCTTTTCGGTAATATAGGGCACCAACCCCTAGTTACATTTCCTTTTTAGCAATACAGGGTACCAACCCCTGGTTACATTGCTCTTTAGTAATACAGGGCATCAACCCCTGGTTACATTCCTTTCGGTAATACAGGGTACCAGCCTCTGATTATATTTACTTTTGATAATACAGTATACCAACCCCTGGTTACATTTCTCCTTAGTGATACAAGGCTCCAACCCCTAATTACATTCCTCCTTAGTAATACAGGGTACCAACCCCTGGTTACATTCTTTCAGTAATATAGGGTACCAACCCCTGGTTATATTTTCTTTCGGTAATACAGGTTACCCACCCCTGGTTACATTTCTTTTAGTAATACAGGGTACCAGCCCCTAGTTATATTTTTTTCCTTTCAGTAATATAGGGTACCAACCCCTGGTTACATTTTCTTTCGGTAATACAGGGTACCAGCCCCTTGTTACATTTTGTTTTTGATAATATAAGATACCAACCCCTGATTACACTCCTTAGTGATACAGGGAGCCAACCCCTGGTTATATTCCTTTCGGTAATATAGGGTACCAACCCCTGGTTATATTCCTTTTCAGTAATACAGGGCGCCAACCCCTGGTTACATCTCTTTTTCAATAATACAGGGCGCCAACCCCTGGTTACATCTCCCTTTAAATAATACAGGGCACTAACCCCTGGTTTCATCTCCCTTCCAGTAATACAGGGCGTCAACCCGTTGTTACATTTATTTCAGTAATATAAGGTACCAACCCCTGGTTACATTTCTTCAGTAATATAGGGTACCAACCCCTGGTTACATTTCTTCAGTAATATAGGGTACCAACCCCTGGTTACATTTCTCCTTAGTGATACAGGGTGCCAACCCCTAGTTATATTCCCAACCCCTAGTTACATTCCTTTCAGTAATACAGGGTACCAACCCCTGGTTATATTGTTTTTTGGTAACCCAAGGTACTAGACCGTGGTTGTATATCCTCACATAGCTAGGTTATATTGTTGTCTTTTTCTTCCTTTCATTAAGTTAGATAGTTTATAGCTTTCTCTAATAACTCACAAAAGTGTCCTAGTTCAAACTGGGCATAAAACGTTTGCTCTTTTTGTTCGTCTTTGATGGCTTTGTAGGCCCCGCCGTAGAGCACATGTGACGATTAAAGCTTGCAGTTTTAATTTCTCATCAGAATAAAGAAGTCTTTTGATCACAAGATAGTTGGAGTTAGCTTTGATAATGTGTCAGCATCCCAACTTCTCAAGTTTTATTTTCTCAAATTATGATCCGGAAAGCAAGCAACTAAGATTGATTCATAATATTTTCTTCAAAGGGCGTCAAGATCCAATATAAGGTCAACACAAGCGAGCAGGCCAAGATTCAAGATTTGGCTCCAAAAGACACATAGATAGGAATTTTGTAACTCTTAGCTTGAAAACATACGTACTTCTCCTCTCTTTTCTTTTTGATGTAAGCAGCAATTAACGATAACAATAACAGTAACAGCAACAACAACAGTCTTAACTCCAGTGTTCGGTAGTCCCAACTACTAAATTTTCCCAGAACTACACTGATTTAATTCTTTTATAACCAGAGATATGTAGGCAACCTCGGAAGCAAGGTTCGATCACGTTTTTCAAAAATGCTTTCATGAGAGTGATACACGAGAAACATTAGCTATAGCATTTACTTTCTTTGCACGAAAACCCTTCATGTTCTCGAGCAAAGAGGGGCAGTTGTAAATATATAATTTTTGCTCTTTCTACTTCTCCTACATTATATTTGTTTAGGTTTATTATGTATATATTTGTAGATTTTAGAATTATATAATTAAATAGTGTGTTAAGAGAGTTAGGTAATGAGTATTGTCTTTTTTAAGCCAAAATTGGCCCAAACATTGGACCCAAATTAGTGGCCCAGCACCCCAGGTCCCGGTCCAGATGCTTTGACCAGGAAGTCTTCAAAACGATGTCGTTTCTATTAGTTTACTTAGATTCAATCCCATCCATTCAATCTCGTCTAATCCGACGGCTAGTATCTAATCCCCACCCGGGTATTTAAAGCCTTAAACACCCAATTTGTGCCCCCATTTTCCCCTTATTTTCTCTTTTCCTCTCCCTCTTTCTTCTTCCTCTCTATTCTCTTTCCCCTCTCTGCCAGCTCCGCCCGTCGCCGCCCAGCTCCGCCGTCGGATATCGCCCACCGGCGACGACCGTCGCCCAGACACCATAAAATTTATACCATTCTCTTCCTCTCTTCATCCTCTACACTAATCTGAACCCCAAATCCCCACAACCACTTTCAATATCTATAAATTTAAGTATAACCAAAACCCTAGCCGCCGCTCACCACCCCCAAACTCCAAATATTTTACACCCCCACTCTCCCCTTACT
>AWOL01S0096230.1:61429-76017 GCA_000715115.1 Nicotiana otophora
CCCCCCCGCTTCTTAATTCGTTATTAAATTTAATATAGAAGATTAATGAATTTTGGAGTGTCACTGAACCTACATTTGTGTTTAAGACTTTTTTATTTTTAAATTTTATTTTTTTGTCATTGAAAAAAAGGGTGCTTGATCGAGAGCGAGAGAAAACATCTTTAGGTATTAAAACCTTACACCTAAGTGATATTGTGTTAAGTTGCAATTACCAGACTGCAATTCCTCCCATGTTTAAGTTCAAACGTTAAACATCCGATACTTGGACGCAGATTTTAGTGGATATTTTGCGCAAGTTGAAGGTCATCCACTTCGATTGACTCGTGTTTCCAATTACTTCAAGATTTGTGTATCGAAATTCCTCCAATCTGCTTTACCTGTTTTGGCCCATGAGGATGAAGGTGGCGCTTCCATTTTACAAACATTTCAAGGACAAACACTTTTTATTACACTAATAATAACTTGAAGTAGTTAAGAATTTTCGTGAGCTAAAAAGCAAAAGAGAAGATAAAAAGTAAGGTGGCTAATTTCAAAAATTATTCAAATATGGCTTACCTACAATATGCACTAAGATAACTTCAGTCGTCAGGAAAATTAACAAAAGTCAAGAACGTCTAATGAACTTGGTGACCTTTCACAGTTCCGATAGGCTATCATTATCATACAAAACCTAACTTTTCCACGTTTCCATTTTCCTTTTATATCGTTGTTATTTTTCTTTCTTTGTTGTGTCATTGGAATGTGGAAAAGAATTGTACTAGTAAAATAACTTATTGTCTTGGAAAATAGGAAAAAATAGTTTATTGCTCTTTAGTTGCATCCTCATCAAGTAATTCCGGCCATTAATTGGACAATGCATATTGAAGTGTGCCAAGCATTTGTCATGTCCTAACTGCATATGTCACTATCTTGCTCTAGGGAAAAAAAACTTTTGTTGTTTTTCTAAAATGCATTTTACTTTTAAAATGTGATGACCTAGTTGAACTTTGTATCAATTCTCGGGTTAATTTCACTATCTTCCAATTTCACTAAAGTCATTTAACTATTTTTTGTCACTTAAAAGTAACTAAACTTTATCATTGTCACTTAAAAATCATTTTGCCTCAAACCCCTACTATAAATATGACATGACATAAAATTTAATAAGAAAAATTAAAAAATAAATGTTATATAAGTTTAAATGGGTCATACCCACTTTAGATTCATGTCTCCCTTAATATGATTTGACCCAAAACTCAAATGGGTTTCAATAGGTAAAACAACGCACATAGAAATTAATGGAATGGTAGTTTGTGAAAATAAATTCTTATTAGCCTTCTGCTTATGATACATTTATATGTTATGCGAGATAGACACAATAGTATTTTAACTTCAGTAGAAAATTATAAATATGTTATGTGAGTTGGATACAATAGTATTTTAACTTCAGTAGAGTTATAAAATGACTCAGATAAGGCATACAAACAAAATAATAATTTTCTAGTATAGTTTATTTTAGTGTAGAATAATTATGAATGTGCATTATGTAACAGAAAAGGCAAAAACTTTGTAGTATAGGAAAATCATTTTAAACTAATGTGGAATTTAATAAAAAACAATTATCCAAACTCATTTGGATTTTGGGTCAAATCATATTAAGGGAGATATGGATCTAAAGTGGGTATGACCCATTTAAGCTTATGTGGCATTTATTTTTGAATTTTTCTTATTAAATTTTATGACATGTCATATTTATGGTAGGGGTTTGAGGCAAAATAATTTTTAAGTGACAATGATAAAGTTTAGTTACTTTTAAGTGACAAAACATAATTGAATGACTTTAGTAAAATTGAAAGATAATTCAATGTCTATCAGTGAAATTAACCCATCAATTTTCCTATCATATGTTTACAGATGATTAGAAATTAGTTGAATGTTAATTCCAGTCTGTCACCATAAATAAAATGCGGCTTCATTATCCTGCAATTCTCCAAAGGGAAAACGTAATTTTAATGTCAAAAATAAAAAAACAAATACTGTAATAATTAATTTAAATGTGATCATGGGCTCCTTAACTAATTACTCTCCTAGAGAACACTGAAATCACTCCATTTTCGCAATGATGGTTTGCCAATTAATGATAAATTGATCTTTGCTAGGATCCTTATCAAATAACTAGTACTCCTATTATCTAGTGCCACAAATTCACTTAATGGGTAAGTTGTCAACCCTATTGGACTATGTAACATATGTTATATATCTGGTCGGTTATGGTCAGACATAATTTTATCACAGGTTTCTAATAGGCACGAGTGGTAAGAAGGCATAGATTTGCATTAGTACAAGTCTCTATTGCAAAAATATTGTTTACCCGAAAATTCAGGTATAGTTAAATTTGTACGTACTTCTAAGGGTATATGGTATAGCTTGATACAAATCGTAAAGAGAAATAGAAATATTCAATCTTGACTATAAGAACGAAAGATAAAAACTGTCGAAAATAGAAAATAAATGAAGTAAGAGAGCTCAAACGATTGACCTTTTAATATAAGGAATAATCTTTTGCTACAATGTGTGAATGTGTGTCTCACAGAAACAACAATCATCCTCTTTATAGTGAAGGGATCTTACTTTAGATATAATAAAAAATACATAGTGGGGAACCCATGAGGAACTAGTTTTTCCCTAATTCCTGTCAAGATTCTCTCTCCTAGTGTGGTTGCAACGGTTCCTGTCTGTGAGTTCGATATTGACTCGAGCTCTCGATCTTGACTCGAACTCGATTCTGACTCGGAGTCTGGTATTGATTCGGGGTCGGTGTCGGTCGGTCTATGCATCTTATGCTCGATAATTTCGCCTTTCCCCGTAGTTCGATTGGGATACGAGCTCGATAATGATACCGAGCTTGTCATTGATCGGTCCTAGAACTCGAAACTTGATGACCTGACTTCGGACCTCGACCTGGTATTACGAAGCCGCCCTTCGATCAAAGTATTATCATACCGACCAGTCCACATGACGGACTAATCCGTTTTGACCGTATACAAATAGTTCCCGCATTTCTCGGGAAGAATGTAACGAGAAACAATATAATTTTTCAACGGTACGATTAGATATATACTGACGTGTGCATCGAATCTTATCGTGATGAACACGATAGTTGTCCCATCGGTTCAGTTTACCGAGGCATTTAATGCGTGTCAGACGGTGGTCGGCCATTACCGATATTGGACCGCCAATGCTCAGCCTATAAATACCCCCTTCTTTAACCATTAATCACTTTTACATCTTCTAATCTTAAAATTTCCTAAGCATTTTCACATACTTCTAAATTAAGTGCGAAATTTTCTTTCTGTGATTTTTACTGCAAAATCTTTCATTGAAACACCACATCTTCTTTATTTCTTTCTTCTAAATTCAAAAAATGGTAAAAAAATCAAAAATCGTCCCTAAAAAGTAGAGGCTTCTTCTTCACAGCCCACCGTCGATAAAACACCGGTGGAGCCACGGCCTGAGGAGTTTGTTCCCGAAACATATCTTCTCACCTCCGATTTTAAGGTCGACAAGGGCTCGTTAGTTCCCGGTCGGTGTGAGCCGGTATCGTGGTATTTGTGCTCGATAACCAACAAGAAACTTGCTCAGTTAAAGACATATTGCAACTAGGATAACAAGGAAGTGGTAATTCCGGCTCCCGATAAAGATATTACCACCCACGTGGAAGGGTTCCTTAGTGTGTATACTTACCCTTTTACATTAGGGCCTCTCGACCTTGTTATCATCGATTTTTGTCATCAATACTGAATAACTCTAGGTCAAATTCATCCTTCCTTTTGGCGGATCGTTATCCTAATTCATTTCATTGCAAACAAGATCGAGGGGATGCCTTTCACCCTCGATCATCTTATTAGATTGTATAGTCCCCGCCTCTTTCGAAGGGGATTAATAAAACTTCAACGCCAGGCTACCAAGGTACTGTTCTCGAGCATAGATGAGGACAAGGATCGAGGTTGGATGGGCAGGTTCGTTCGAGTGAAGACTTCGGACCTGATCCTAGCCGAAAAGATGCCATTCCCCGAAGAATGGAATATGAAGCGTAAGTGTAATTATGCTGCTTATTCCCTATCGCCTTGTCTCTTTGTTTCTTTCTCACTAATATATATATTTTGTGATGCAGCGGTTCATTGGATGCCCGGTGTCATTCTCGATCTTAAGGGCTGGGTACGGGCCCTGGCTTTGACCTCTACATACGCTGAACGTTCGTGGCGTGATTTGGCAAAGGGCCGATGGGAGGCCAAAAATCATGGTAAGCCTAATTCTCATGTTTTGAGAGTTCGAACAAAATATTTTCCACATATTCAACCAATTTTCTTGTGTGCAGGCCTGGGTAGAGATGCGGTTTGGAGGCTCCTGCCCGGCGAGGAAGAAGCCTCGGAACCGGTTTCTAAACCGGCAGAGGGAAATAAGAGAAAAAGGGCCTCTACTTTCAAAAATCCAAAACTGAAGGCAAGGTCGACTCGTAAGTAGAGGAAGAATACCATCCCTTTGACATTAGAATCGGTTCAGCGTCTAAGGGACGAAGATGAGGAAGAGGAAGACGACGGGTCTGTACTGGTGGCCCGATCGAAGCAAACCACTGACGTTCCACAGGCAGCTGGATCGATGGTGGTTTATAAGGCTCCGCCTCGAACTGAATATATATCGGAGAAATATTCGGGCAGAGTCCCCGAGTCGTTGGAGATCGAGGATGCTTTCCATTGAATCTAACGGATGGGGGATATGTCTGAAGGGGCTCTCCCTGAATCTCTTTGAACCGAAGAGAATGCCCTAAGTGACTCACTTGGGCAGTAGCAATCGAAGACTCGCCACTTTCCTAATTTTTCCGAAGGGGCGATTAGGGAAGCCCAAGCTTTGGGGACCCTCGAACTAGACAGGCATCATGAGGGAGAGGATCCTTTTTGTGACCTGTTTACCGGTGTCGAAGACGTTGCCAGCACTAGTGATGCATCGGATATTTTTCACGGAGTGCAGCAGGCTTTGAATCAGGTAGGCCTTAAATTATTTTGTTGGTATTATCTCTTATGTATGTTTTTCTTTTCTTACTTTGTTTCTTGTTTCTTCGTAAGTCGTGGTAGCTCATCGAGAAGCATGTTCTCGATCCCGAGCTGAGCTGTGTCGATACGAGGCCGATCTGCAACGGGCCACGGATGAGAGGAATGCCCTTAAAAATTCCTCTTAGGGCAAATGGGAAAAGAAATCAAGGACCTTAGAGCTGATTTGGCCAAAGCTCACCAAGATTAGACCGATCTGTCCAAGCAGGTAATGAAACTATTAAAAGCCTATGGACTTGATACTGGAACTATGGCTAATCTTTCGGTCTCACAGATGCAGCAGAAGCTTGAGATGACCGGGAAGCTCCGTGAGGAGGTCGATGTGATAAAGGCGGAGTCCTTGAAATGGAAAGGAAATATGGACCGCTTTGCTGCAGATAAAGAGGCTGCTCGAGCACAATTATCATCAGCTGAAAATCAACTTCAGAGTCTGAAGGAGAAAAGCTTGGTTCAAGCAAGGAAAACAGAGGAACTCGAGGCTCGGTTGGCTTCTGAACTTGCCAAGGCTAAAAGGACAAAGGCTGATGCAGACGTATTTGTGGTTGTTTATCGGGTCGATGTTGAGGTCGCTCAGTTGCATGCGAGAGAAGTAGACGAGACCACTTGAACTCGAGCATATTGGATTGCCAAATTTTCCTAATGCCAATCTCGGAGGGAAACCCTCGAGGAGATCCATGCTCGAGGCTTCGATCTTACTGAAGAGATAATAAAGGCAAAAGAGCTTGAAGCCGATGCTGGGGCCTTGGCCTCCGATGATGATGATGACGATGACGGTGATGGGAGCAAGAGCGGGTCTCAGAGTGGGGAGGAGCCCGATGGAGAAAAAGACTGCTCCCGTAGATATTTAAGGTTTTTCTTATTTTGATCTTTTCGTGTAAGGTCCTGATCGGATGTTTTGTAAACATATATATAAAGGTTTTTTCTTTACCCAACTTGTCTCTGTTTTCTTTTCTGCCTAGTGAAGATTTTGTTTTATTTGTGTCTTATGAAAATGTTCATAAGTTTGAGGATTTAGTTGAGTGAGTGTTTGCTCGAACTTGAAGTAATATAGCCCTTAGGCTCAATAGTTGAGTGAGTGATTACTCGAACTCTGTTCGTAGGCTTAATGGTCGAGTGAGTGATTGCTCGAACTCGAAGTAAGATAGCCCTTAGGCTTAATAGTCGAGTAAGTGATTGCTCGAACTCGAAGTATTGCAGCTCGTAGGCTTAATGGTCAAGTGAGTGACCGCTCGAACTCAAAGTAAGATAGCCCTTAGGCTTAATAGTCGAGTGAGTGATTGCTCGAACTCGAAGTAAGATAGCCCTTAGGCTTAATAGTCGAGTGAGTGATTGCTCGAACTCGAAGTATTGCAGCCCGTAGGCTTTATGGTCGAGTGATTGATTGCTCGAACTCGAAGTAAGATAGCCCTTAGGCTTAATAGTCAAGTAAGTGATTGCTCAAACTCGATAGTAGTCAGCCTTTAGTCCTGTTTGAATCATGAAGTAGAACGAACTTTTCAAAGTATGATATATCGGTAAAGAAGAAGTTTTTCCTTTACAAGTCATTATACATGTGTTCGTATTTTGCGTCAGGCTCGAGCAAAACTATGCGGGCATGGTTTGTTTTGACCATTTGGACTTACACTTTTCTCTATCGAGGCCCTGTTTGACATGAATTTGATATGAAATAACTTTCTTGATGGTAAGGCCCCCCAGTATTCGAGGTTGACTGTAAGGAGGTCTTGGATACTGTTGAATTGTCCTCATGTAGCACATAGTTGTTGCCTCATTAAAAACCTCGTCGGAAAAATCCAGTTTGGATAAAAATCGATCTAAGGGAAAAAGAGTGGAACGCGTACTTTAAAACCTAAGGTCTCGATATCTTTGGTCGAACTCCTGCAATGTGTTAGCGTCGAACATATATGGACGAAAGGAGGGAGAAAATCATACCTTAACAATAATATCGTTTGAGAAGTGATATGTTCCAGTTGTTTGGTAATGGTTTGTCATCCATCGTTCCGAGTTTATAAGACACTTTTCCGACTATATCGAGGACTTGATAGGGTCCTTTCTAATTCGGGCCGAGCTTTCCTTCAGTATGATCTCGAGTGTTGATGGTGACCTTCCTTAGGACTAAGTTTCCTACTCTGAAGTGACGGAGGTTGGTTCTTCTATTATAGTACCTTTCGATTCGTTGCTTTTGTGCAGCCATTCGAACAAGTGTCGTTTCTCATTTTACATCCAATAATTTGAGGCTTGTATTCATAGCCCCGTGGTTCGATTCCTCCGATGTATGTCGAAACCTTGGGCTGGGTTCTCTGACTTCGACTGGAATCAAGGCCTCGGAGCCATACACTAAGGAAAAAGGAGTTGCCCCCGTACTGGACTTCGATGTTGTTCGATATTCCCAAAGGACCTCAGGCAGAATTTCTCTCCATTTCCCTTTAGCTTCGTTCAACCCTTTCTTCAAGTTTTGGATGATAGTCTTGTTCGTTGATTCAGCCTGTCCGTTCCCACTAGGATGGTACGGTGTTGACAATATCCTTTTTTATTTTATGGTCTTCGAGAAATTTTGTTAGTTTACTGCCGATAAATTGCTTACCATTGTCGCATGTTATTTCTGCGGGTATCCCAAATCGACATACGATGTGATCCCAGATGAAGTCTATAACCTCTTTTTCTCTCACTTTCTCGAACGCCTGTGCTTCAACCCATTTAGAGAAATAGTCAGTCATAAATAGAATGAACTTAGCTTTACATGGGGCCGATGGTAGGGGGCGACGATATCCATACCCCATTTCATGAATGGCCATGAGGATAGTACTGAGTGAAGTTGCTCTCCGAGTTGATGGATCATCGATGCAAACCTTTGACATTTATCACATTTTCGAACAAACTCCTTAGTGTCATTTTCCATACTATTCTAGTAGTATCCTGCCCTGATGATTTTGTGAATCAATGATTCGGTGCCGGAGTGGTTTCCACAAGTACCTTCATGGACCTCTCGTAAAACATAATCGGTGTCTCCTTGTCCTAAGCATACTGCCAATGGTCCATCGAACATCCTTCGGTATAGTGTTTCATCTTCAGCCAACGTGAATCGAGCAACTTTAGTTCGTAGGGCCCTTGATTCTTTAGGGTTCGATGGGCTTTTTCCGCTCTTCAAGTATTCAATATACTTATTCCTCAAATCCCAGGTTAAGCTTGTAGAATTTATCTCGGCATGCCCCTCCTCGATTACGGATCTCGAGAGTTGAACGACAGCCCCCGAGTCGATCTCGTCTTCCTTGACCGATGACCCCAAATTTGCGAGTGCATCGGCCTCACTGTTTTGTTCTCGAAGCACATGTTGTAAAGTCCATTCGTTGAAACAGTGCAAAGTTACCTGTAATTTGTCCAAATACCTTTGAATTCTATCTTCTCAAACTTCGAAGGTTTTGTTTACTTGGTTTACCACTAGCAAAGAGTCACATTTGGCTTCAATGACTTCTGCTCTCAAGATTTTAGCTCGAGACCTGCAATCATTACCTCGTACTTGGCCTCATTGTTAGTCAACCTAGAAGTTTTGATAGATTGCCGAATAATGCCACCCGTGGGGGGTTTCAACACGATGCTAAGTTCGGACCCCTTCGCATTCGAAGCACCATATATGAAGAGGGTCCAAACCCCCGATATTGTACCCGATTTTGACAAGAGTTCTTTTTCAACTTCAGGTACGAGAGTTGGCATGAAATTGTCCACGAAGTCCGCTAAAATTTGAGACTTGATGGTCGTACGGAGTTGATATTCGATATCGTACCCACTGAGTTCGACGGCACATTTGGCCAATCGGCCCGATAGTTCACGCTTGTGCCAACTATTACGAAGTGGGTAAGTAGTAAAAACACATATGGGGTGACATTGAAAGTATGGTCTTAACTTCCTAGAGGCACTTATCAGTGTAAGTGCCAATTTCTCTAAGTGAGGATAGCTAGTTTCTGCTTCTCCTAAGGTCCGTCACTTATCGCGATTTACGATACCACCAAGTTTAAGTAAAGCTTCTCATCTGCCTTCGGAGTGTGAAGCAGTGGTGGGCTCGATAGGTATTGCTTCAATTGTTCTAATGCTTGTTGGCATTTCAGAGTCCAGGAGAAATCGTTCTTCTTTTTTAGTAGAGAGAAGAATATGTGGCTTCGATCCGACGACCTCGAAATGAACCGTCCTAAGGCAGTTAAACGTCCGGTTAGCTTCTGCGCTGCTTTCACACTATCTACAATGGCGATGTCTTCGATGGCCTTGATTTTATCGGGATTGATCTCGATTCCCCGATTTGATACCATGAACCCAAGGAACTTGCCCGAACCAACCCCGAAAGCATATTTCTTGGGGTTGAGCTTCATGTTGTATTTCCTTAAAATCTTGAACGCCTCCTGCAAATGAGTCAAATGGTCCTCTGCACGTAGGGAATTAACTAGCATGCCATAAATATAAACTTTCATTGACTTACCTATTTGTTCTTCGAACATTTTATTCACTAGGCGTTGGTAAGTAGCTCCTGCATGTTTTAGCCCGAAGGGCATCACATTATAACAATATGTTCCATATTTAGTTATAAATGAGGTCTTTTCTCGGTCCTCCGGGTTCATTTGAATTTGATTGTATCCGGAATAGGCATCGAGAAAAGTAAGGATCGCGTGGCCAGCTGTGGCATCGATCATTCGATCTATGTTAGGTAGTGGAAAAGAATCTTTGGGCATGCCTTGTTTAGATCCTTATAATCTACACACATTCTAAGTTTGTTCCCCTTTTAGGGACTACAACTACATTGGCTAACCATTCGGGATATTTTACTTTGCGAATCGACCCTATTTTGAGAAGTTTAGTTACCTCGTCCTTTACAAATGTGTGCTTTATCTCGGACTGAGGTCTTCTTTATTGCTTCACCGGTTTGAACCTAGGGTTCAAGCTCAGCCAGTGCATTGTTATCGACGGTGGGATTCCTGCCATGTCTAAATAGGACCAAGCAAAACAATCTATGTTATTAATAAGAAATTGAATAAGTTTTTTCCTGAGTTTGGGAGTCAATCCCGTTCCCAGGTATACCTTTTTCTTGGGCAGATGCTCGATCAATATAACCTGTTCCAGTTCCTCGATCATTGTTTTGGTGGCGTTAGAGTCTTCGGGGGTGATAAAAATTCGAGGGGTCAAAAAATCCTCCTCTTCTTCTTCCATTTCCTGCTTCCTTGATTCGGTCGAGATTGGTGGTTGTGATTGCTATTTGACTTCTCGTTTACCTTTAATGCTCAATCTTTTTGAGGCTGAGAGTGTTGATATCGGTGTTACCTCATCGACTGCAAACATTTTCTTTGTAGCATGTTGCTCCCCGTATACTATTTTCACGCCGTCCGATGTCGAAAATTTCATTACTTGGTGGAGAGTCGAGGGTACTGCTCTCATATTGTGGATCCAAGGCCTTCCAAGTAGGGCAGTGTACCTCATGTCACCTTTGATTACGTGGAACTTGGTACTTTGGATGGTCCGAGCCACGTTCACCGGTAGACTAGTCTCCCCTTTAGTCATTTCACTGGCCATATTGAAGCCGTTTAAGACCCGAGTTGCAGGCATGACTTGATTTTGCAGACCGAGCTGCTCCACGACCCTCGATCGGATGATGTTCGTAGAGCTACCTGGATCCACTAAAATACGCTTAACTTGAACTTTATTTAATAGGATAGAAATTACTAGAGCGTCGTTGTGGGGCTGAAAAATGCCTTCTGCTTCTTCGTTGTCGAATGATAAAGTGCCTTCGGGCATATAATCTCGGGTCCGTTTTACCTCAGTGGTCGGTACCTTATTGCATTTGAGTACGGGTCCCTATGGAGTGTCGACCCCACCGATGATCAGATGAATGATATGTTGAGGTTCTTCTTGTTCATTCTTTCTGTTGGTGTCCCTTTCTCTGAAGTGATTCTTGGCTCGATCGCTGAGGAACTCTCGAAGGTATCCCTCATTGAATAGACGGGCTACCTCTTCCCTTAATTGTTTGCAATCCTCGGTCTTATGGTCATGCGTACCATGATATTTGCACATCGAATTTGGGTTTCTTTAGGAAGGATCGGTTTGCATGGGTCTGGGCCACCTAGTGTCTTTGATTCTTTCGATTGTCGATACAATGCATCGATGTTAAAGTTATATTCCGATAACTGAGGTGCCCTTATAAGATCAGCATATTTGTCAAAACCACTCTTGTTCATAAGTCCCCGAGAATTCTGGCCCCGATCACTTCTTCGATTGTGCCGTACGGAATTGCGTCCCGAACCATTGTTCCTTCGATCTGCAATGTATGGTTGATATCGGTCTCTGCTCAACCTTGTCTCTTTGTCGATGTCCATTAGGTTTTTAATAGCCGACATAGCCGACCTGTTTGGATGTACTAATCCGGGATGAGCTCCTAATTGGTCGTCTTCGACCTGATTTTTGATTGGTATCGATTGCGTACATCTGCCCAAGTTATTACTGGATACTCAGTCAAATTTTATTTCAACCGACGTGATGCTATCGAACTTCGCTCGTTCAACCCTTGGGTGAAATCTTGCACGGCCCAATCGTCTGTGACCGGTGGAAATTTCATGCGTTCCATTTAAAATCGGGATACGAACTCCCTCAGCATTTCATTATACCTTTGTTTTACTTTGAAAATGTCTGATTTCCTTGTTGCGACTTTTATGGCACCAGCGTATGCCTTTATAAATGAATCTGCTAACATGGCAAATGAGTCGATAGAATTCGATGGTAAGTTGTGATACCAAATTATTGCTCCCTTCGAGTGGATCTCTCCAAATTTTTTTAACAACACAGATTCGATTTCATCGTCTTCTAAATCATTACTCGTGATGGCACACGTATAAGAGGTGATGTGTTCGTTGGGGTCTGTCGTTCTGTTATATTTGGAAATTTCGGGCATACGGAACTTTTTGGGGATTGGTTTTGGGGCTGCGCTCGAGGGAAAAGGCTTTTGCACGAATTTTTTGGAGTCCAACCCTTTTATCATTGGTGGATTCCCCGGGATCTGGTTGACCATGGAGTTATATGTTTCTACTTTTTGGTCATTGGCTTCGACTCGCTTTGTGAGCTCCTCGAGTATTTTGGAAATTTCGGGAGTAGTCCCTGATTCTTGCTCATTTGACCTCACTATGGCTGGCTCCGTTCTGTGGGCAATTTCTCGAGATGGACCAGGCTCCGGCCTGCTCGGTAGCTGGGTTTGGCTCTGCAACTGAGGTATCGCTATCTGTTGGGCTTGCAACATTTCAAAAATCATACGCAAGCTGACGCCGTTTTTCTCAATATTATGGGTGTCTCGGACTGCAGATCGAGTACCATCACGAATGCTATGTTCAAGTTCAGAACGTTGGTTTGCCTCAAGTGCCACATGCGAATTAATGTCTTCGACTCGAGCTTCAACGACATCGACAAGCGGCCTTCCGGCCTTGGGCGTCAAGTTGTTGGTTTTATCTTGAAAGCCGACTTCGTTGTCGATAGGTAAAGCCATTAATCGGGGGTTTGTCCTTGCTAATATGAAGCCAAAGATACTCTCGAAATACAAGCGTAAAACGGTGTGTGTTGCAGGTTTGTATCAAACAACCATTGTTATCCTCAGCCCCACGGTGGGCGCCAAATTGTTTACCCGAAAAATCAGATAGAGTTGAATTTGTACGTAGTTCTAATGGTATGTGGTATAGCTTGATACAAATCGTATAGAGAAATAGAAATATTCAATCTTGACTATAAGAACAAAAGATAAGAACTGTTGAAATAGGAAATAAATGAAGTAAAAGAACTCAAAGGATTGATCTTTCAATATAAGGAATAATCGTTTGCTATAATGTGTGAATGTGTGTCTCACAGAAACAACAATCATCCCCTTTATAGTGGAGAGATCCTACTTTAGATATAATAAAAAATACATAGTGAGGAACCCATGAGGAACTAGTTTTTCCCTAATTTCTGCCAAGATTCTCTCTCCTAGTGTGGTTGCAACGGCTCCTGTCTGTGAGCTCGATATTGACTCGAGCTCTCGATCTTGACTCGAGCTCGATTCTAACTCGGAGTTTGGTATTGATTCGGGGTCGGTGTCGGTCGGTCTATGCATCTTAGGCTCGATAATCTCGCCTCGCCCCGTAGTGCGATTGGGATACGAGCTCGATAATGATACCGAGCTTGTCATTGATCGGTCCTAGAACTTGAAGCTTGATGACCTGACTTCGGACCTCGATCTGGTATTACGAAGCCGCCCTTCGATCAAAGTATTATCATATCGACCAGTCCGTACGACGGACTAAACGGTTTTGACCGTATACAAATATAATAAGGAGTAGAGGTTTGGTCTATAGTTATGAGAAGGCTTTAAATTATATAAGGTATTGGTGTAATAAACTTTTATACAATCATTATAATTTAACTTGTTACGGCAGATTACATACTATTTATTCTAAATTACTAATCACTATCATTGAAAAGAATTATTTGGAGGGGCCGTCGTCCCTTTATTTTTATTTGGTAGAACTGTTTGTAGTATATTCATGACAAACGCATTATATGCTCTGAATATAAAAGTGGTATTTCTTTTAATTTGTTTTTTCCCCTCCTCTTTTTATGTCTTGTAGTGCAAAATGACATTCACTTTTGTCATTATCGTTATCTTTACTCTCTTTCCTTTTCGGGGTCGATGGTTGAGTGATACAAATTCGAAAAATGCGACTTCAGTTATCTAATGCTGTCCTGCTGAATTCAATTGGCTTTGTGATCATTTTCAGGAACCACGAGAGAAGTTTAGGGCTTTTTCTTAAAATAATATATTGCCAAGAAACCACAAAACAAAACCTGCATCTAATTGCTGTACAGACTGCACCGTAATCATATTTAAACACAGGTCTATCCAACAAAGAGTCGTGCAATTTTCTTATGATGAATAAGAATTTGGAATTAAGGAAAAAGAAAATGCAAAGGTTAATTGCATAGTAGGTGTTTTCGAACTTAAAGTCTAATTTGTAGAAAAACTCAAACTAATTTTTCTAATAAGAATAGTACTTGGCCAAAAACCAGTTTTGTATGCCAGAACTCATCCGGACACATTTTATAATCATTTTAAATTTAAAAACGCCTCTTCACGCAAACCATCCAATTACTTTGGTGTGTAGACATATTTATCTAGTCCTTCTCTACACTTTGTGTTAAATTTCCATTTTCTTGATATGTTTTAATTGAAGTAGAAAAAGAAAAAACAAAAAGGAAAGTTCACTCGAAGAAAAAGGAAAAAGAAAACTATAGCTAGTTTATTGACATAGTTGCAAGGGAAACCAACCATCTAAAAATTAAAACGGCAAAGAGCCAAATATACCCATGTACTTTCGAAAATAGTATAAGAATATCCTTCGTTATACTATTGGGTCATATATACCCCTCCCGTCATACTTTGGAATAAATATACCCTTATTTTGGATGGAGTGCCACGTGGCAGCACCAGATGAAAACGACTCATTTCTT
>AWOL01S0096238.1:8698-20791 GCA_000715115.1 Nicotiana otophora
TTTTATTACTCACACTTTTTTATCTTCATAACCTATACTTTTAATAATATCAATCACTCCCATCCATTTCATATCCATAACTCCCAAATGTTTAATGTGTAACTTTATGGTAATTTTTCTTTTTTTAATTCTATTTTTCCCTTTATTTCTCTCATTTAAGTTGTTTAGCACAATGGAGTAATCAAGAACCCAATGTAGCAGTTTTCTAGAATATAGCCCACGTAGCTTTAACACTTGAATACCATTTCCATTTATCTGTGTTATCTTTTATTTGCTTTAAAATTTAAAATTATACTTTCATAACACATACCACCTTAACTTCTACTATTTATAATATCCATAACTCATATGTATTTCATATTCATAACTCCCAAATATTAAATTTAAAAAGTAACATACCTTATGGTATTCATCTATTTTCCCTATAAAAATTCATAACTTCGTTTTATGAGACCCCTACCCAAAGATACTCTTTTCACCCTTTATGTCACATAGTAATGTCATCATATTTACTGCAATATAGGATTCATGTTTTAGTTTGGCTCTGTCACGACCCAAAAATCTCACCTTAAGGGTCGTGATGGAACCTAGTTCCTAAGACTAGGTAAGCCTATCACATAACAAGATCAACAGATAAATAGCAACCCAAATATTAATGAAAGCTGAAAAGTAACATAACATAACCAAAACAGAAAAACAATACTCTAATTCTAAAACACGCTAATACTGAGTCATAAGCACTACAGAGAGTGTACAAGAAGTCTCAAAATACAAAATTGTTTGGGATATAATATACAGTAGTAAGGAATCAATAGAAGGTCAATTCGATGCATGTGAGCGGAACAACATGTATAAATTGAAGTCTCTGCAGCTCTGACTCGACTCTACAGTGTCCAGCACGATCCGATATACCTGGATTTGCACAATAATATGCAGAAGCGTAGTATGAGTATACCACAATCTATACCCAGTAAGTGTCGATACTAACCTTGGTTAAAGTAAAGATACTCACTAGTAAAAGTAACATGTGCAAGCTATCAAAATAAAACTGACAATGGAAAATAAAACAAAACAAATATTAACCACCTCGAAGAATGTTTAACAACAAGTCAATGTAAGAACATACGCCTTTACCAACAATATATCAATGGGACCAGGGCATGTGATAACATATTGGATCCCACCAACGACTCGTAAAACACAAGGAAAAGTCATTTAATAAAAACAAGAATTTGATCAAATCATCAACCCTCGGTTGCAACATATAAACAATAATAAGAATCACCCCCGATATATCTCATAACTACCCCCCACTAGCTACTCTTATGTCGCCGCATGCACATTAAAAATGGAATGCCAAATCTAGTCATAAATCTAGTCATAATGGAATGCCATTAACAACGGAATGCATATTAACACTATCTACACTACCCATAACACCACAAGTCCATATATGTGTTTGGTTATCAAATCCGAGTCCAATTCGACCCTCAAATCTCAAATTTTTATTTTTCAAAACATAATAAAAAATCCCCAATATTATAGAGAATGTTGCAAAAGTGACACTCATTTAGCATATGCGATGAAGCACACCTTCGCAAAAGCGACATGCTCCCAGCCCAACCCACTTCATATTTATGATGCTTGCTTCGCAAATGCAAAGCCTGCCATCCACTGCCCCCTTCGCAAATGCGATTGTTACTTTGGAAATGGGGTATATAAAAATGCGAACTGGTGCTCGCATTTGCTATAACTGCAGCACCAGCACACAAGCTATTATGAATCAAGTCCAAACCAATGTGAAACACGTTTGAAACATCCACACAAGTCTAGAAATATCATATGATACTTCTCGCGATCTTATCGCAAAGTCAAAACACCAAAATAACATCCAGAACCACGAGTCGGACACCAAAACACATAGAATTCACGATGAAACTCAAGAACCTCTAAAATCACAACCAAGTGTCTGATTTCTATCAAACCAACTCGGAATGGCACTAAAAACTGCACACAATTTCAAAATGCCAAAACGGACGTAATCAAAGTATCTAAACCGAAGTCTTAACCCGATAGCCACAATGTCAACCTATGGTCGAACCTATGAAATTTCTAAGCTTCCAAATTGCCAACTTTTGGCAAGAAGAGCCAATTCAACATAGGAACCTCCAAATCCAATTCCGAGCATATGCCTAAGTCCAAAACCACCATAAGAACCTATTGGAACCATCAAAATACGGTTACGTGGTCATTTTTATAGCAGTCAAACCTCGGTCAACACTCTTAACCTAAGGTTCCAAACTAAGAACCAAGCATTCCAAAACAGCCCAAAACCTTCCCGAAACCCAACCTACTATCCCCACAATTCACGAAACCACAAATACATATACAGCAAGCTCAAAAAGGAAAAACGGGGTCAAATACACTAAACAGCCGATCGAGTCATTACATTCTCCTCCTCTTAAACAAACATTCATCTTCCAACAAGTATAGAGACATACTTCAAACGCCAAAAACATGAGGATAACAACAACAAATACAATGCTCAGTCTCCCAAGTCGCCTCCTCGACCGGTTGACCTCTCTATTGAACCTTCACCAATGCAATGTTCTTCGACCTCAACTTCCGGACCTGCCTGTCAAAAATAGCCATCGGCTCCTCAACATAGGTCAAATCCTTGACCAGTTGGACTAAGCTGAAATTTAACACATGTGATGGGTCTCCATAGTACTTCCAGAGCATGGAAACACAAAAAATAAGGTGAACTCCCGATAAACTGGGTGGCAATGCAAGTCTATAGGCCACCTCACCCACTCTCTCAAGTATCTCAAAAGGACCAATATACCGAGGGTTCAACTTGCCCTTCTTACCGAACTTCATCAAACCCTTTATGGGAGAAACTTTGAGTAGAAACTTCTTACCCACCATGAATGCTACATAACGAGCCCTCATATCAACAATTACGCTTTTACTTAGACTGCGATATATGATGCCGCTTTTGAACCAACTTCATCTTCTCCAAAGCATCGTGGACCAAATCATTGCCCGTCAACCTAGCCTCCCCGGGCTCAAACAAACATACCGAAGAACGACATCACCTCCCATATTAGGCCTCGTACATAGCAATCTAGATGCTCGATTGATAGTTGTTGTTGTAGGCGAACTCTACTAGCAGTATGGACTAGTCCCATGAGACATCGATCTGTCTAGGGATGAAATGTTGTACTCACCTTCATCAAATTTTCTCAAGGTACGTGGAAGCCAAACCACAAATTATATAGTGATACACTCCCACTTCCACTCCAGAATATCCTCAAAAGTAAACCACCCGGTCTCTGATGCTAATACTTAACATGTTGATAGTTCAAATAGTAAGCCACATACTCCACAATATCTTTCTTCATTCTTCTACACCAGTAGTGCTGCTTCAAATCATTGTAAATCTTTGTCCCACCTGGATGAATGGAATACCGAGAACTATGGGCCTCTACAAGAATCCGCTCCAGCAACCTATCCACATTGGTCATACAAATTTGACCTTGAAGTCCCAATACCAAATCATCACTAATAGTCACCTCCTTAGCATCATCGTGTTGCACCGTGTCCTTAAGGACAAGCAACTAGGGATCATCATGCTAACGTGCCTTGATACACTTAAACAAAGACGACCATCACACTACACAAGCAAGAACCTGTCGAGGCTCTGAAATATCCAACCTCACGAATCTATTGGCCAAAGCTTGAACATCCAAAGCTAACAATCGCTCCCCAACTGGAATAAAAGCAAGACTCCTCATTCTCTCATCCTTCGAGCGATGATAAAGAATGGTGATATCATAGTCCTTTAGTAGCTATAACCACCTCTGTTGCGTCCGGTTCAGATCCTTTTTGTTTGAATAAGTGTTATAGTCTCATGTGATCCGTGAACAGCTCAAATAACACACCATAAAGATAGTTCCTCCAAATCATAAGCGCGTGAACAATGGATACTAACTCAAAACCGTGCATCGAGTAGTTAGTCTCGTAAGGCTTCAACACACAATATATTGCATAAGAACCCGATGCTGAAGGTAAAACCAGAACTGGAGCTGTAGTCAGACTAGTCTTTAGCTTCTGAAAGATCTCCTCACTCTCGTCTCACCACCTAAATAGGTCCCCATTCTTAGTCAATGTAGTCAAAGGAGCTACTATGGATGAAAACCCTTCCACGAAACAACGATAATACCTAGTAAAACCTAGAAAATATGGAGAAGTAGAATGTTGGGGCCAACTCTGAACTGCCTTAATCTTCTTCATATCTACCTTAATCCCCTCAGTAGACACCACGTGACCCAAGAACGCCACCTAATCTAGCAAAAACTTGCACTTGTAGAATTTGGAATATAGCTTCTTCTCCCTCAAAGTCTGGAGCATGATCCTTAAGCGCTACTCGTGCTCCTCTTGGCTGTGGGAATACAACAATATATCATCAATAAATACAATGATGAAGGAATTGAGATACGACTGACACACTCTTTTCATCGAGTGCATAAAAGTTGTTGGGGCATTGGTCAGCCCGAAAGACATCACAAAGTACTCGTAGTAACCATAGCAAGTCCTACATGTCGTATTCAATATTACTGACGCCCGGATCCTCAACTGATGGTGCCCTGATCTCAAATCAATCATTGATAATACCCTAGCACTATACGGTTGATCAAATAAATCATCAACACGTGGTGATAGATATGTTCTTAACCATAACATTGTTCAACCGCCTGTAGTCAATACACATCCCCATAGAGCCGTCTTTCTTCTTCACAAATAGAACTGGGGCCCAAGGTAAGACACTCGGTTTGACGAAATCCTTATCGAGTTTTTTCTCTTGAAGATGTTCCTTCTACTCTTTCAACTCCACTAGTGCCATGCGAGAAGGTGGAATGTAGATGGGCTTAGTGCCTAGCACAAGGTCAATAAAAAAATCAATATCCCTATCGGGTGGCATGCCCGGTAGGTCTACTAGAAATACATCTGGAAACTCACTCACTACTAGAACTAACTCAACGGTAGGAGTATCAACACTAACATCCCTCACAAAGGCTAAGTAGTCCAAGCACCCCTTTTCAACAATCTGTTGTGCCTTTAGAAAAAGATACTACACTACTAGGTACATGACCCAATGCACTTTGCCAGTCCATCCTCGGCAACCCCGACATAGCTAACGTCACGGTATTAGCGTGACAATAAAGAATAGTGTGATTTGGTGACAATCAATCCATACCAAAAATCACATCAAAATCTACCATATTGAGTAATAGAAGGTCAACCCTATTCTTATAGCCCGATAGTGACCAGACAAGAGTGGAATATACGGTCTACCACAATAGAAACCCCAATATGCATAGACACATAACTAAGGGTACTCAAAGAATCACGAGACACTCAAAATATGAAGTAAAATAGGATGACATATACAAATAAAACTGATGGTTGACAGCATCTAATGTAACAACCTCAGTCGTATCAAGAAAAGCATGACAATGGACCTGACCTTCCCCTCTGGGATGTCCTTTACCCTGCATGTTCCGTACCTCTACCCGGTTGTGCAAGTGAAGTAGAAACTAGAGCAGTAGCCATAGCCTGAATTCCCTACGAGGTCCGCCCCTTCGATGTTTGAGACAATACCTCACCATATGCCTTGTATAATGATACTCAAAACAACTCTTTTGTGGGCGTGGCTGCAGGTATTGAGTCTACCTCGGACGAATAAAATAACCATTGTAGGAACCCTGTGCAGAAGGTGCACTAGAAGATAGCTGTCCAAAATGAGTACCTTGAGGTCCGTTACTAGCTAGAGCACAACATGTAACCTGAAGTGCAGACTGAACTGGTCGATTGATAAAACCTCTCCAGTGACAATTTGTAGCTTAACAGTGGGAACTGCTAAATCCTCCAAAACCCCCAAGGCCTCTTGGCCTCTCTATATCTACTCTTCTACCCATTGATATTCTTCAACCTCCTACCAATCTCCAGAACCTGGCGGAATAGAGTCCTAGTCGCTAGCTCCTGTTCCATCCTAAATTTGAGGCTACAACCGAGTCTCTCAATAAATCTGCAATCTCTCTCTCTAACAGTGTAAACCAAAGCATGTGCATGATGAGATAACTCGGTAAACCTCATAGCATACTCGGTCACAGTCATAGTCCATTGGTGAACCTGCTCAAACTCGATGCGCAACACATACCTTTGGGTTTGTAGAATGAAGTCCCTCAAAACGAGATAAATGAACTGAGCCCAACTGAGTGGTGCTGCACCAAATGGCCTACTCTCCTCATAAGTTTGCCACCATCAATAAGACGGCCCCGTCAGCTGGAAAGTAGTAAGGTCGACCCCGATCAACTCCACTATGCCATAGTGTATAGAATGCAGTGACACTAGTCTAAGAAACCCTATGCATCCTCAGAAGGCCCACTGCTGCAATGAAGAGGGTGATACTTCTAGAGCATCTCTAACCTCCTCTACTCCTCCTTTGACATAACTAGCCTGACCTTGGGCTGAACTGTAACCACGGGATGATTGTTATAACACTCAGAGCCAGATCAATATGAGCCCACTATTTTGTAGGGTGGGGCGGGAATTTGAGCTCCTCCCCTATCCTAAGAAGTAGCTGGTATATTCAGGATCAACTCCAGCTAAGCCAAAGTACAAAACTGTAAGGCCCCGTAAAAGTTTACTAACAATTTAAGCTTTTTTAGTGCCAAGGTAAGCTAATGTGCCATAAATCGGATTTTTTGATTGTATAATGCATCAGGTAGTTGATAGAAGAATTTGTAAAAACGATAATAGTGTGGTCCTTTATGCGATAGCGGATCTGTTCCGCTGACCACATAATCACCACGGAATGAATCACAACCAATTAAAATTTGAAAACTATTTTGTGGCCATTCTGCTGGACGCATAACCATTATGATGTCATGAAATTGCATGAAGGAGTTGACCAGACCCAACCAAACCCTTTTATGGCCATTCTGCTAGCCGCACAACCATTTTGCTACCCCAAAAGGGCATCGCAGAATTGACATACCATTTTGTGGCTATTTTGCTAGCCACGTTTCTATTTTGCTACCACAGAATTGCACCACATAATTGACATTAGGGGTTATTTTTCAAAATTTTCTTACCCGACTCCATTTTGATTAGTAGCCTTTAGGGCTCATGTTGAAGCAAAAATCTATTATTTTAGAGAGAAGTGATAGTATCCTGGAGAGAGAGGAAGAAGACCTAGTCATTCTAATCATCAATCCTTGCCCAAATCTTGAAGATTCAAGGGAATCCACTCACTATACCATCATCTAACCGGGTACGACCTTATCCTAAAACCTTCATGAAATTGTTATGGTTTTAATTAGGTTATGGAATCGGAGATGGCTATGCATGTAATATTAGGTGGTAGTATGTGGGGTTGTTGAATTATTTTGGGTAGTTTCTTGTTGAAATTTGTTGAGGGGGGAGGGGATTACCATTGTAGAGATTTGTAGTCAATTTTGATAATAGGTGTTTGAACAAATTCCCAAGAGACTTATGTCATGAGAATTCTTCTAATTATTATCCGATTTTAGATATATTCCTATAGATTTATATTTCTAGAGGTGTTGAGACATTGTAGTAACTTAAGAAAAGCTCGAGAAAGGTATGTTGGCTAAAACTACTCTCTTAGAATTGATTTTCATGATGTTTCCGTAAGTTTCATGTATGGTTGGCCCAGGTTCCTAATTCCTATCTTTCGAGGTGTTCCTAATAAATTGGATTATCCCGAGTAATCAATGTGTCGAAAGATGTATATACTCAAAACTTGTTCCAATTACTCCTATCACATCATGATCTACTTAGGGAATGTGTTCAAGTATGGTTTATGTGTTAAAGCATTATAATTTCAATTTACGTTTCAAATGAAAGTCCATTATGCTTAACTTGGAAAGAATACTCAATCCGCCTAATACCCCTAATGCTCATATTTATACTTACGGCCTTGATTTCAAATGCTCTCATTGTTGATAATCTATAAATATGCTTGAAAGGGAAAGAAGTGAGTTGGGGATATAAAGTGTAGCCACCGTATCAATAATGAAAGTTATACTTGTGGCCAATGGTGCCAATGAGATGAAATGATGTGTGAAGTATTTTGAAATGAGCCTTGAATCAATTGTTCCAAATTTACTCAGAAAATAGAATTGCCTAAAGGATTATGTACTCAAGCCATGTTAAGATATGGCTGTTTCAACTAATACCTATGATTTGAACCACTGTTTTAGTCGTAAATCACCATGTTCTATTTTAATAACATCTCCAATGTGATTTGATTTCTTACATACTCATCAGTTGAAACTGTGTGTTACCTATGATTCCATATGTTGATGTTTATGATGATAATCCTTGAAAGTAAAGAAATGAAAATGTGGAATATGAGATACGGCCATCGTACCATGAATGAAGAATCATATGTGTGGCCAAGAGAGCCAATGAAAATAATGATGTTGTGAATGGTTGAAAGTACTAACGAAGCTATATATGGTGTGAAAATGTATGAGGTGAATGTATTTGTATTTTTGTTTTCTTTGTATGAAAAACAAAAATGTTTTTGGGAGTATCGTTAGTCACCGAGGAAGGGTAGGTTAAAACAACCTAACCCTAAAACTACATGTGTCGCTGTAGGAGTTATTGAGGGATAAATCCCCATATTGATATGATGAAATTATTTTCCTTAATTGGGATGAAATTATTCCCCTTATTTAAGATGAGATAATTGCTAGCAGAGGGTGATGCCTATTTCATTGTACCGCATGGAACCTATTGAGTTGAAAGAGTTGAAGTGACAAATTTTAGGATTTAATGTTAAGGGTTTCATCAGGCCCAGTGTGTCCCCTTGGGGGTACACCAATTGTATTTATGAAGAAGAAGTATAGCTCTATAAGGATGTGTATTGATTATAGGCAGCTGAACAAAGTTATTGTCAAGAACAAGTACCCACTACCGCATATCGATGATTTGTTTGATCACGTTGAGGGTGCTATGGTGTTCTCAAAGATTGATTTGAGATCGGGGTATCATCGGTTGATGATTCGGCCTTAAGATATTTTGAAGATAGCTTTCATGACCCGCTATGGTCACTATGAGTTTCTCGTGATGTCTTTTGGGATGACCAATGCCCCAACAACCTTTATGCACTTGATGAATAGTGTATTTCAACCCTATCTTGATTCCTTCATCATAGTTCTCATTGATGACATAGTGGTGTATTCACATAGCCAGGAGGATGATGAGCAACATCTAAGGATCGTGCTCTAGACTAATTCTCCAAGTGTGATTATTGGCTTGTTTCAGTGGAATTTTTGGGCCATGGGTTGTTTAGTGAGGGGATTAAGGTGCATCTAAAGAAGGTGGAGGCACTTCAGAGTTGGCCCAGACCGTCTTCTGTTATTGAGATTGGGAGTTTCCTTAGTATCGTCGAGTATTATCATAATTTTGTGGATGGTTTCTCATCCATTTCTACATCTTGACTAGATTGACCCAGAAGGGTGTCCAATTCAGGTGGCCCGATGAGTATGAGGAGAGCTTTCAGAAGCTCAAGACTGTCTTTACCATAGCTTCAGTTCTGGTTTTGCCTTTAACATCGGGTTTATATATAGTTTATTGTGATACTTTGCGAATTTGCATTGGATGTGTATTGATGTAGGATGGTAGAGTTATTGCATATATTTTACGTTAGTTGAATCCCCATGAGAAGAACTCCTATACATGATTTGGAGTTGGCAGCCATTGTTCCCGCATTAAAGATTTTGAGGCACTATCTCTATGGCATGTCTTATAAGGTGTTCACATTCCACATGAGTCTACATCGCTTGTTGAAGAAAAAGGATCTGAACTTAAGGTAATGGAGGTGGTTAGAACTATTAAAGGACTATGATATCACCAATTCTTTAACATCCAAGGAAGGCCAATGTGGGGGCAGATTCTTTGAGTAGGAAGCTTGAGAGCATGGGGAGTCTTGCTTATTCCCGTAAGGGAGAGAACATTCCAATTAGATGTTCAGGATTTGGCCAATCGGTTGGATATTTTGGAGCCCAGCTATGTTCTTGCNACTTTGGCCAATCGGTTGGATATTTTGGAGCCCAGGTAGGTTCTTGCTTGCGTGGTTTTACTGTATTTCTTGATTGTGTCTGTCAGTGTGATAATCCATACTTTCTTGTCCTCAAGGACGTGGTGCAACACGGTGATGCCAAGGAAGATACTATTGGACATGATGCAAAGTCGTGCCGAATATGGACGGGATGCGAGATTTGATACTTTTAGAGGCCCACAGTTCACAGTATTCCATTCATTCGGGTGCCGCAAAGATGTACCATATTTGAGGCAGCACTATTAGTAGATGAGGATGGCAAATGATATTGTTGATTATGTTGCATGGTGTTGTATTGTTAGCAGGTGAAGTACGAGCATCAGAAACATGGTGGTTTGCTTCACAGGCTTGATATTCCAGAGTGGAAGCGGAAGTGTATCACCATGGATTTTGTTGTTAGACTTCCATGGACCTTGAGGAAATTTGATGTAGTATGGGTCATTGTGGACAGACTGACCAATTTCTCACACTTCATTCCAGTCGTGATATATACTCTTTAGAGTAGTTAGCTTAAATTTATATTCGTGAGATTGTTCGCCTTCATGGTGTGCCTGTATCTATTTTCTCGGATTAAGGTACCCAGTTCACATCGTAATTTTGTAGAGCAGAGCAGCGAGAGTTGGGCACATAGGTAGAGTTGAGCATAACATTTCATCCCTAGACAGATGGGTAGTCTGAGCACACTATTCAGATCTTGGAGGACGTGTTACGTGCTTGTGTCATTAACTTTGGAGGTTCATGGGATCAGTTTCTTCCATTAATAGAGTTCACCTACCACAACAACTGTCAGTCGAGTATCCAGATGACTCCTTATGAGGCCTAATAAAGGAGGCAATGTCGTTCTCCGGTTGGTTGGTTTGAGCCTAGAGAGGCTAGGCTGTAAGGAATTGACATGATCCATGATGCTTCGGAGAAGGTGAAGTTGATTTAGGAGTGGTTTCGTATAGCTAAATACAGGAAGAAGAGTTATGATGACATGAAGGCTCGTAATATTGCATATATGGCAGGGGAGAAGGTTCTACTTAGAGTTTCACCCATGAAGAGTGTGATGAGGTCCGGGAATAAGGACAAGTTGAGCCATAGGTATATTGGTCCTTTGGAGGTTCTTGAGAGAGTGGGAGAGGTGGCATACAGACTTGCCTTGACACCTAATCTATGAGGGGTTCACTCAATATTTCATGATTCGATGCTCCAAAAGTATTATGGTGATGCGTCACATATTTTGGATTTCACTACGGTGCAGTTCGATAGGGATTTAACTTACGATTTAGAGCTGGTGGCTATTCTGGATCGGCAGGTTCGGAAGTTGAGGTCAAAGAATATAGCGTCAGTGAAGGTGTATTAGAGATTTGAGCTAGTGTAGGAGGCTACTTAAGAGACTGAGCAGGAGAGGCATAAGAGATATCCTAACCTTTGTGAGACTCCAGGTATGATGCTAGACTCATTCGAGGATGAACGCTTATTTAAGAAGGGGAGATTATAATGACCTATCCTGTTATTTTGAGTAATTTAGCACAGATTCCCCTATTTGGTGCTTTAGGTCTGTGTTATTTAGGTTTCGTGACATGCTAGGTGGTTGGTTTGGCTTCAGGGATGTTTTGTGGTGAATTGGAACACTTAGTCCCAAGGTTGGAAGCTTAAGTTGAAAGAGTTTACCAGAGTTTGACCTTGCATCGATAACTCCGGAATAGGGTTTTGATGGTCCCAATAGTTTTGTATGGTGATTTTGGACTCAGTCCTATATCCGGATGTTGATTTGGAGGTCTGTAGGTTTATTTGGTATTGTTTGGCGAAAGTTGGAAAATGGAATGTTTGGAAGGTTAATAGGCTTGATCGAGAGTTGAATTTGATGATATCAGGTTGGGATAGGTCTGTTTGTGTCATTTGGGACCTGCATGTAAAATTTGAGGTCCTTCAGAGTTGATTTGATATGGTTT